>CM047587.1:43100043-43146045 GCA_026184515.1 Peronosclerospora sorghi | reverse complement strand
CCGACATAGGGCATTTGAGGGTAATAGCCCCAGACGGGACTATGTCCCGTCAAAAGGTACAGGGTGATGGTAAGCCTCTTATCACCCTGGAGGTTAAGCCGCACGGGAGCGATGTCCCCATGCGAGCTTTGTTTGACACAGGAGCGTCAAACAATTTCGTTAGAACTCAGAGTCTAACGCTGTTGAGCTTCGTGGAGGTAGAAACCCCACGAAGTATGTTGTCAGTCCGGTTAGCAACAGATGCAACCGTGACTATTCCAAAGCGTGTGATTAAAACACGCTTCGAGTTGAATGAACTGTCATTCGAGGATTAATTCATCGTCCTCGATTTAGATGACAAGTTCGATGTGATACTTGGAATCCCATGGATGTCCAAGTTTAAACCTTCGATCGACTGAGTTAACCTATCGATCGACTGCGGCGGATGCACAGGATATGATCACCCTGTGTGTAATCCGGCTGTATCAGAAGATACAACCGCAGCGTCAGACAGTCTGGTGGATAGCGATGGCACCACCAGGTCTGTTCCGACACGATCAGCGGAAGGTACCTCCGCTGGTGAGAGTCCAGAGGGACTACCACACGCAACGGAAGAGTCGTTGCGTGTTGGAGAGATATCCACGGGTGATAAAGACCAACGTGAGAATGAAGTGATATGCACGGTGGGAAACATCCACCGTGAGAATGAAATAGTATCCACAGTGGGAAACACCCACTGTGAGACCGAAGGTTCCAACACGACGAAAGAATTCCGTGCTGATGAGAGTGAACTCACGATAGATGTGCAATAGTGAGCACAACTCCGTGGTGGCCAGTGCCACCACGTTGCGTTAGCCATGCACACGGGTGATAAAGACCACCGTGTCGCAGAACAGGCGGCCGATCAGACGAGCACATCTGATCGCCAAGAAAATTCCATGGTAGGCAGTGGCCACCATGATGATGAGTATTCGCACACGGTGAATCGTAATCACCGTGTAGCAGCCAATAAGATGAGTGCGTCTGATTGCATGGACAGTTCCGTCGAGACGATCAAATTCTTGACGCAAACGGAGACCAGATTAGCTACCCAGTCTCTGTTGATGGAACACCCTCCGAAAGAAGGTCCGGAGGTGATGGCTCTTCCAGCGCTAAGCTGGAAGAAGTTTATGAGAAACTTGCACGATGATCAGATCGAACAGATCTGTATTATCGTTGCAACAGATGATGTAGTGGATATTCGTGAACGAATATCCACATTACAAGTGGAAAACATTGGGAAAGAGGTTCCCAATGATCAAACCAAAGTTCAGCGCTTTGAAGCGCAGAGCTGGGAGTCGCTTAAAGCGAACTCCCCATTTTAGGAGGTACTTCGGGAATACGCTGATGTATTACCAGAAGAAGTACCTAGCGAGCTCCCTAAGGATAAGGGAACACGTCATGAGATTGACCTCGTGCCAGGCACGAAGTATTGTGTTACGCGGCAATGGCCGTTGCCGCGTGATCAGGTAAAAGTGATCGACGAGTTTTTCGAAGCTCGTCGTAAATCAGGCCAAGTGCGGGAGTCTATCTCACCGCACTCTACCCCCACCTTTTGTGTGAAGAAGTCCACAGGTGGGTGGAAAATCGTTCATGATTACAACAAGCTGAACGCAGCGACGGCACCGGCACAGACACCGATACCGCGGAAGGATGTACTCATAGATGGCATGTGCGGGAGCACCATCTTTAGTGCTCTCGATCTAAGAGATGGATTTTATCAAATCCTAATGCGTGAGAAGGATATCTATCCCTCTCACGGCGGTAAGCACCCCAAGCGGCATGCTTTGGGAGTGGCTTTTTATGTCGAAGGGGCTTCGAAATGCCCCTGCTACGTTTAACAGACGCGTAAAGCATCTATTACGCCCGGTGCGAGAATTCGCACCGAGTTATTTCGATGACGTGTTCATCCATAGTAAGGGTGAACACGATAAAAGCGATGTAGATGTCCATAGGGAACATCTACGTCGAGTGTTAGAGCTTATGCATAAGCACAAGCTCTATGCGAATCTGAAGAAGTGCACCTTTGGTGCACCTGAGATACCCGTTCTTGGATGTTTTGCTGGCAATAACGGGGTGCGTCCTGATCCAGAAAAGATCAGGATGATCGTTGAATGGCCTACGCCAAACAACGTTAAGGAACTTCGAAAGTTCCTTGGGCAACCTATTTGCACAAGTGTTCGTGCAACTATGCTGGGTTAATACGACCTCTTTCTCAATTACTTAAGAAATATGTCGAATGGCATTGGGATACCCAATGCCAAGATGCTTTTGATGCAGTCAAGCAAAGCTTGACTGAAGAGTCTGTCTTGGCTATAGCCGATAACGAGCGTCTGTTCCACGTCGTTTGCGACGCGAGAGATTTCGCTATCGGCTGTGCTTTGATGCAGCGTGATCACGATGATCGTGATCGCGTAATATGCTACCAATCGCGTCAGTTGCGCCCAGACGAGCGCAACTATCCAGTGCATGACAAGGAACTCCTGCCATGAAGTACGCACTGGCCAAGTTTCGGATCTATCTATTGGGAGATAGACCGTTTGTGGCTTACACGGACCATGCGTCGCTACGCACGGCCGTGAATTCACCACACATTTCTCAAAGAATGGCTCGATGGCTGTCATTCTTTGCTGAATACAACTTTACGGTTGAATACAAACCCGGAAAGTTGAACGTGATAGCGGATGCGCTATCACGAAGGCCCGAATACGAGACGAAACCGTCCGTAACCGAAGGGTCCAGTGCAAACGCGATCCGTTGCACTGCTTTGTCGTCGTCAATTATACGACAAGTACGCGAGGCGTACAAAACAGACGAGGAGACACGTCTGTTGATTGATTACTTACGTAATCAATCAAGTGAGAAACGCGACGAACTCCCAGAGTTCCTCCGCGCTTGCGTGCATCGATATCGACTGCACGATGATCTGCTGCTTTACAGCACAGACCAAAAAGATGAAAGTCGCATCGTCGTTCCAAACACGATGATCTCAAACATCAAATTATGTTTGAGTATCATCATGATGCACCGATTTCGGGGCATCAAGGTCGAGAGAAGACATACGCTTCTCTCGCACGTGACTTTTACTGTCGAAAACAGTAAAAGTGGGTACGGAAATACGTACGCGCTTGCGAGATTTGCCATCGCGTTAAGCCTGCGCAGTCTGCACAGGCTCCGCTGAAATCTCTGCCGGTTCCGACAGAGTGTTGGAAGTCCATTTCAATGGACTTCGTATTCGGTCTTCCACCCGACAATAGTCGGAAGACCGGAATAGTGGTCTTTGTAGACCGTTTCAGTAAGATGGTACATCTTAGTGCAGTATCAGCGAACGCAACCGCCGCTCAAACAGCGCGGATATTCGTTGATACGGTATTCCGTTTGCACGGAATGCCGGAAGACATTGTTCGGATAGAGATCCGAGATTTACAGGACGTTTCTGGCAAGAAACGTTCTCATTGTTGGGAACCCAGTTGAAGATGTCAACTGCGGACCATCCGGAAACGGATGGGCAGACGGAACGGGTTAAATGCGTTCTCGGAGATATGTTGCGATCATACGCACATGCCTTTGAACAGTGGAGTGACTACCTGTCACTCACTGAATTTGCGATTAACAATTCGTTGCATGCTTCAACTAAGCATACACCGTTCTACGTGAATGCCTTAAGGCATCCACGAACCCCAGCTTTACTTGGCGGTACGCCAAATCTAAGTGGGGGAGGTACCCGCTCAAATTTTGAGCGAGTCAATGCACAAGTTGCAACTGCAACTTGTGAACAAAACGATGGCCCTTCTACTGAAAGTACAGTAGAAGCGGAAGCAGCTTCAATTAAAACTGAAGCTGTATACGATGAATATGTTTCTGCAGCAATGGCTGCAGACAACGAGGATAATGCACCTACTGCTGATAAAGCAGTAGATGAATTCGTATTACAGCTTGGCGCTGTAATACGCTATATAAAAGATGCACTTGCCTCTGCTTTTGATAATCAGAAGCAAAATGCAGACCAGCAAGGAAGGAATAACAAAAACTCCTTTCTGAAAGGAGAATTGGTATAACTAAGTACTACTAATTTTCCTATACATGCAATAAGCAACTTCCCTACACGGAAGTTGCTTCTTAAGTACATTGGACCTTTCAAGGTCCAAGAGATTCGGGGGAATTCCTATACCTTAGACATTCCCACAGCAATGCGGCTTCACCCAACATTCTATGTTGGGCGGCTCAAGCCGTATCACTCGTCTTCGTCTTACGACGAGACGCAGAACCATTGAAGATACCGTGCTTCTCCAAGTCTCCAAGAGAGATTTGTAATCGGCTTCCAGCCGTTGGTGAGCAGAGCGGAGAGTAGTTATCTCCGCCTTCGACTGCTCAAGATCAGCCGTGCGCCGATCGAGCTCTCCCTTATAGCGGGAAAGCTCAATGTACAGAAGATCATTCTTCTGCTGGAGGGCAGTGTGCGCCCCGAGGATGTAGCGGACATCCTCGCGAAGAGACCGATATGTCTTCACACAGTGAGACATATCGCTGCTCAAGGAGGAATAACCCTCCTCGAGCTTGCAGAGCAAAGAACCCATGCTCCGCAACAACAACGGCGAGGGAATTCTCAACCTCCGCCGCCCCTGATCGATAATCAGGGGAATAAGCGATACATTCTCGAGCGCTTGATCTCGAAGCGCTCGGTTCCTTCGAAGAAGGGGCAGCATACCGAGTACTTAGTACGCTGGCTGGGTTACCCCCAAGAGTTCTACTCTTGGGAGCCGATTGCGGTTCTGAGGGCCGACGCCCCAGACCTTTTAACTGAGTTTAAGAAGGAGTCTCAAACTCATAATGCGAAGTAGCATCAACACTAGGTGTTGATGCATTTAGGGCATCGATTAAGCCCTGAATTTGGGCGGGTACGGAAAAACCACCGTACCCCCGCAAATCCTCCTCTGACAGACGAGGAGCGCTCCCGCGGGCAAACGAGGTGAGAAGGGACACCACGGTTCAACCCTTCTTTGATGCAAGCAAAATGGATGTATTCCATTTTGCATGTTCGCGAGTGCTTTAAAAAGCGCTCGCGCATTACGTGAACTTTATTCACGTAATCATCTGGGATTTTGTTGTAGTTGTCAACAAAAGCGTTCCAACTCTGAGTCAGGGCATCTTTATCGTCCCTGTTCCTCCTTGACCCTTTCCGGCTCGAATAATATCGAACCTGGAAAAGAGGTCAATAAAGTACAGACGTCTATCGTCTGTACTTCGATCGAATCGACGTGACTGGATGTCTTCACAGTCATCCAGCACGTTGATATCGAACAACGCATATTGGCAGTCCCGCTTATGGTGACCGCCACTGTTGGGGTCAATAGCCCATCCAGGGGTCCAAAACCCCACTTTGTACGGAACATGTGATTCCGTAAGATGATACGCTTCTGTTCGAGCTCTTTTAGCAGGCGGAACACCGCCTGATTCAACGCCACGCGTCGGGGTTAAACCACCCCGACGTGGAGACGTACTTGGTCCAGGTGGGGTTCTGCGTTCCCGCAACCATCTGTGATGATCATTGTCGCTGTCAGCTATTACAGCGACACCAGAGTTATCATCGCTGTTAGGCGATCAGCACCTAGCGAGTTTCGACTCACTAGATCCTTTAGTGGGGACAGCTGTGCCCCGATCACTTTGTTTGGAGTCAGAACTGTCTCCGAACATGAAAGAACCCTTCCTGGCAACACACCATTCGGGGGTTGGCATCGTGCGAGATGTTGCATTAGCAACATCTCCCTGTTTCTTGCCAGATGCCGCCTTAGCAGCATCTGTGGTCGAAGACGGTACGTCTTCCGACCTTTGCGTAGTTGATGCTGCCAATGCAGCGTCACTGTTGTCACTCAACACCTCAGCAACTAGTGCTGAGGCGGAGAAAGAAGCTCCTTCGATGTTTTCAGCAGCGCTCTTTAGAGCGCCGCCGCGTGCTTTTACCATCGAGTCGATGGTCAATCAGTTGGTAAATGAGAACGACCAACAAGTGCTACCTACGATTGGCCCAAATAAGAATTATTATTGGCCAACCACCTTAAGTGGGGGGTGATGTAATGGGGTGCCATTACATAATTGATATTCAATTTAGAATATCACAGTTAAATTTCAGACGCGTTGTCTGAAATTCAAATAAGAGATTATAAGTTATTATAATCTACGAAGGAAAAGTCTATTCGGTATAAATACCGAATCTTGCAGGTTAACTAATAGTACAGTTAGTTGAATACTTGATATTATTATATTAGTTAGGTAATTACTATACTATTAGCCGCTAACCACCCATTAAATAAACACTCTTAATTTTGCGTTCTAAGCAACAAGTAAATATTTATATTTACTTTTAGTATAGGATTGGTTGTCATCAACTAATCCTACCCCTCTTGTATTGCGAGCTTCCTCGCACAACACAGTGTAAGCCCGTAACAGGATCAGTCCTGTTACATCATGAGTCCAATATCTTTTGCGGTCCGTACCAAATCGTAATCACACGCATTCTCAAACTCATCCCGTCTGATAATCTCATACCCTAAATTTGGGAACAAATCCTCCAGTGCCATCACAGATGCTTGTAGATTTCCAAATGTAGTGAGATCTTCTCGCACCCTAAAGTTGGGTGCAGCCCGCTTCATCTTAGGTATCTCAAATAATGAAAACCAACAGCTCGAATCACCCGGTAATCTGAGCACCTGTTGTTGATACTGCGTTACCTTTGCACACGATTCGGAAAATGTGTAAGTCCTGTTAGTTTCATCATCGTAGTATTCTAGTGTAAAATGAAGATCTGGACCATCTTCTTGTGGTACTAATGCCATTGTGTAAGCTTGAATTTGAAGTCGACGAAGGTCCCGGGTCGCGGCACCAGTTGTCGTGAAGGAGTTGAAATTATGATAAATCCACTTAATCAACAACACAAAGAGGTAATAAGATAGTCCTCCTTGCTTTACTTCCCTGGTACTTAATACTTCCGCCCGAACCAACAAATCAATCAAACACACTAGGGACACACTTCCAAAGGCGGTTCCGGGCTGCTCCCAACACTGACGCGCTTCAAACAGCTGCTGCTCCACTTTCTAGGGCGTTCACTCAACGGCTTCCTTGTATTACACTTGGTTTTTGTATTGGATCAAAAGGAAGGGTTTTTAAGGGCCGCCAGAGATCTGCTCAGTTCAAGGGAAATTTCGTTCTTTTAATTGTTACTAATTCCTACATCAAAGTCAATCACTTTTTCACCCACTACTTTTTGGTTACTTCAGCGCTGACTTCAATACGTGGCAGTTACCACTGAGTCCCTCTGTAACCTGATTGATCATCCTTGAGAGTTACCACTGATTCCCTCTGTAACCTGATTGATCATCCTTGACAGTTACTTCAGAAACCCTCTGTAATCTGATTGAGCGAGGTGGCCGTCGCATGTTGCCTCTGATTGGTTAAAAATTTCCATTTATATTTCCACATTAATACCAATCATAAATCAATTAGCCACGAGGCGGCCGTCGTGAGGTTGCCGTCGCGGGTCGCCTCTGATTGGCTGAAAAATATTTTTTCCAAAATGAAAATAGTTGACCACCTGAGAACAATCGAGAATGCCCAATCAACCATTGGGCGGCCGAGGGCGCATGACTTTCCGGGAGCTTCCCACCACAATCAGACCTGCTGCTATGCTTGTAAGGTGCGCCTGTGTCTTGGATTTCTGTAGTGGTACTGACAGTTTGTTTTCGTGATCTGGTATGTCTGCAACTGCTCGCGCCCTAGCGCCCATAGCTGCAGGACAGTATGTGAAGCTGAAGGCACGTGACTTCTTGTTGGATTTACCGCTAGGATCGAACCTGCCGTTGTGCATGTAAGATGCGTCTGTGTCTTAGCTTTCTTTAGTAGTGCTGACAGTTTGTTTTCGTGATCTGGTTTGTCTGCTACTGCCCGCGCCCTAGTGCCCATAGCTGCAAGACAGTCTGCGAAGCTGAGGGAACCTGACTTATCGTTGGATTTACCGCTAGGATTAAACCTGCCGTTGTGCATGTAAGATGCGTCTTTGTCTTGGCATTATGTAATGGTGCTGACAGTTTTTTTGCGTGATCTGGTTTGTCTGCTACTGCCCGCGCCCTAGCGCCCATAGCTGCAGAGTATTAAATATAGCTGAGGACGCATGACTTGTCGTTGGCTTTGCCACCATAAATGAACACGTTGTTATGCTTTTAAGTTGCGCCAATGTCTTGACCTTCTTTGATGATGCTAATGGTTTGTTTGCATAGTCCGGTGAACTTATTACTTCATGTGCCCTAGCGCCCTAGCCTTCACTGCCGTGATGCTAAAACCAACCCGACTGTAATGAGACACCGTGTGGATGCAAGACACACTACTTAAAGACGGACGCATCGTTCGCATTGTTCATAAGATGAAGGCACAACACAATCTTTGTTGTTGATGTTCAATGTTTGCAGACACCACATCAAGTCAAAGCAACATTATGCTAGCATGTAGAGTTTTGGCATAGTAAAGATTATACCGTGAATTGATAACTACCACATATCATCTTCTATATGTTGTAAATATAGATTCCACTTCACCACAATTATCATTTACAATTGAACAGCGCACGTCTCATTCTTTGCTTGAGATTCACGACATCTTTTGGTATGATCAAGAATTGGGGGATGCTTGTCGACAAGAAAAGAAAGTACTTTTCGAGGCGGTTGCCGCTGATTGATTAGGCGATCCATTTATGCGACGATCTCTGGAGTTTGAGTGAAGCCCCGAGCCTTAGGCAAATCGATCATTTGAGCCCAGGTACGTTGGTGGTGGCCATAATGAGTCAAATTATTTGTCGGAGTCAAAGACCAGGGCCCGATTGCAACGCCGTCCTCGGTAGGTCTGTGGAAGCCGATAGAGAAGTGGCAGTCTTCCACCGTCTTGCTCCCCCTGGCCCGGAGGGCTGTGTCATCGGGATTTTGATGATTGCTTCTCCATCGAGCACTTGAGGTACTTATGAGTTTTAAGGTTTGTACGACCTCCAAACTTATCGAAGCCAGTGTTTCTCTTGCCTATCATGAAACCATTTTCCAAAGAACATTGCTTGAGTTCGGCCAAGGCGACCTCAAAGTCGTCCCAAGGTCCTGGAGGTATTGCAGTTTTTGGGACCCTCGGCTGCTCTTCGCCATTTTGTTGAGCAGAATGTGGGAGAGAGGCTTTTGGAAGAGTCAGTATGTCTTTGAAGTGTTTATATTGGAGTTTGGGGCGGTGTGCTATCAAGATCTCTGGTGAGGATCTGGGTGAGAATCTCTCTGACAATCACCGTGTGAACCAGACAAACGACTGGGCCACTGGCTACGCCATAATTTAGCCTTTTTTTATTATAGGGACAGTGAGTTTAGACATTTGGACCACTGAGTTTAGACATCCACGGCTACACGGTTCAGCTAGGATTGGTGGAGTGCGTATGCGGTAAGAAATAATCTCCCTATTAGCACATAATTCTTTTCGAGGGTTTTGAGCACCCTTTTGTACTGTGTAATAAAGACAGGCAAGCATACTAAAACCGATTGGTTTTACTCGACGCATATTAAATCAGTATCATATTTATTATATGATAATTTGATATGATAATTACATGGACACCGCTGGAGCAAGTGCTCCGAATTTAGTAAATAAATTGAGGTTGTAATATACTATGCAGCACAAGTTTTGATATAAATATAGCATGAATATGCTCTCACAAGTGTTGGTACCCTAAATGCCAAGATCTCACGGCACTATTCACCTAAAGAATTCAAGTAGGAGTAGCTTATCATCACTCCATCGCACTGCGATCGAGCGAGTCCCTTGGTCGTCTCTTTGGCTTGTTCTGGGCTAGAAAAAGACCACCGTGTCCGGAGGAGTAGACTCTTGTCTTGGTCTTGGCGCAACAAGACGTGAGAATGGAATCCATGAGCTGCTGGGACCTAAATGCCACGTTCATTTGATGCGAACCCCACCATAAATAAGTAGAAAACATTCATGATTTCATGATGGGGGCTGATTGGGCCACACACCCCTCTCCAATATGTCCAAATGCATTTGCACTTTGCGTGCGCCCAGATTTTCTTTCGCATAGTCCAATCTCTCCACCATATCCATTTCGTGCGGGCGTCGTGCACTCAAAAGTCAAACGACGATGCAAATATAACCAAGCAATGAAAGAAAACACACCCCTTTTCGGATTAGGTCATCCAGCAACTGCTCCTTTTCAACGCTCTGCTCATGTCCAACTTCAGAGTTCGCGAATCAAGATCAGTAAGCGAGCGTAAAGCTTACCTTTTTGGCAGGATGCTTCTGTCCACGACTCTCTATTTATCCTTTCGAGCTGCTCGACTTGGTGTATGTGCAGATAGAGCAGCTCCACTTTGCGGTTGTATCGCACCTTTTCTTGTGCTAACAGACCATTCTTGTGTGACGGATCGATGTCCAGTCAGCTTCATGTGTCATGCACCTACTTCTGCGTGTCAAGCAGTTCGCACGAGCTCGTATGTCTTCTTCTTGCGGCTAATGCCGCACACGTTTGCGACTTGCACTTCTGTTGATAGCTCTGCAGTGCCCTAGCGCTGAGCTCGGCCGTAGTCGCTTCGCGCAACGCAATGCCCTTCTCGAACGCCTGCAGCTGGGCGTTCCTACCGCACAGACCAAGAAGGCATCATCTATCAATCGGCCCGACCCTGTTGATGATAGCTGCACGCGGCAAAAAATATCTTCAGAGGCGAACTTGGTACCTCAAAGTCAACTGTGACCAACACTCATGCGGCCACCATCTTCTCCGCGATGCCCCAGCAATGCAGACTCGTTCGGGCGAGTCCGTTCGGGGACCAGTAACGCCAGCGATGATTTGCAGCAGCACTTGATTCTATAAGGCTCGTACAGATGTCCCTATCAACTTGGGGGGGGGGATCAGGTCCCTTTCATGATTTACCATAGTTATCGGATTGAAGAGGGATAGAAATCAAGTTCCGAGCCAGTTTTGCACCTCTTTAATGCCCATCAAACTTCATTTCTCCATTTTCTACACAGTTCCATCGTTGTGATGGTGACGCTCAAGCGCCACTTGTTCCTCCTCGTAGCTCTCGTGATCCCAGCCACTAGTTATGCTCTATCGTCCGAAAACGTCGCTCCAAACCTGGACCACGGCAATTCAACTCATGGCCAAGGCAGAGGATCCGTTCGCGCGAACGAGAAAGTGGTGGATACCTTGGAGGAGGAGAGGGCGGGGGAGAAGGTCGTTAAACTGTTTGGGGTAGACATATCTTCACCCATGGCCCCAGAAACCGTGACAAATGCATTGAAACAACTCGCTGAAAAGAGTGAGAAGGAGACACAGCGCGGTGCCGACGTACTGAAGGGCACGGAACTGGATCACAACCTTCTCGATGATAGTATTCCTGTATCGGAAGTGGTTAAGAAAGTGCTTAGTCATCCAGAAGCAGCGAACGAATTGGGGCGCCCTATCGTCGGTGTAAAAAGAAAAGCCCATGCGCTGGAAGAAGAGAAGCAAAAGCTCATGCAGCAGGTCGTAGATCTAACGGGGGAAGCGGGTGCATCTAAGCCGAACATAATCGACGGCTTTATCGACGATCGGGGTCTCGATCGTAAAGTTGTCGCTAAACAAATTGAACCTTTTCAAAAATTTGCAGGAGTTTTGTTCCCACATGACCGAGTGCTTTCTATGGCTGTCGGAAGTGTTTACTTCAAGCATCTAAAGTCCGCGCCGAAATTTACAGGAGAGAAGACACCTATCATGGAGGATGCTAAAGAGTCGGTTGACTGGGTGCTAAATAAATTCCGCGAATGGCGTGTTAACTTGGACAGATCTGACGTGGAGAATGCACTGCAGGGCATCCTTTCCAAGGAAGATTTGGGACTACCCGATGACGTGGTCAGGGATATGGCTGTCGGCAAGGTAGCGTACGACATTTTAATGATAGTCATGTCCGACACTCCAAAAAAACGCAAGCACTAAAACAAGTATTTTCTTCCACAGCCACGGTCGAAAACACAGAGTAGGTATCGCACAACCAGTCTGTTCATTGATTGAATGATGACTCTTAACGATAATAAAATCACATTTCATACGATAGACACAATCATCAGGCATGCTCCTCGTCTATAGGGGAATGCAATCACTCAGAACGCTGCATCGTCCCCTCACCTCCCACAGCGTCAGTTTCAATATCTCAAGTCGTTCCAAGTGAGGAGAGCAGACTTTGGAGCCTTACGGTTTCGATCTGATCGTATTCGGATGAAAGACCTGTTCATCGCAACACAGTGAAGAGTGTAGGAAAATGAAATCAGCACATAAACGCACACTGGTGTTAGGCAGATAGGGCTTGTGCGTGATGTGTGCCACACAGAGTCGTTTCAGTCTCATAGTCAAAGGCGAGTAAATGGACAGTGTATTCGTATATGAGGTTACCTAAACAAATATAGCCATACAAAATGTTATATCTAAAGTGTACCCTATAAATGTACACCCATTTCAGCCAATCGGGGTTTCACCATCGTCAAAGACAAAATGACTTCACATAATTCCAACAAAGAGCATGTGACTAATGCAACCGAGATCGACGGGAAGGGTATTAGAGATAGAAGAAGAGGACGTACGATTGTATATAGCAAAGATTCAATAAACAACAAAGGTGAAAATGGCTAAGTGTGGGATAATAACTGGATTTGTACTGGTTTATCAAATGGAAATTTGTGGCGCAACTGGTAGGAAATGAAAAGGAAACGGAGCACGAGTTTTCTACCAGTAACAGGAAGACCGACCCCGTTGTGGAGTGGTTAAGGCCCCTACCACGGTACCGGAAGATCGCGGGTTTGAGACCCCAGTGGTCAAGAATCCAAGGTCGGGTAGATTCGGGGTCCAAGTGTAATGAAGATGTGGTGGAGTCGAGTTCGAAATCAAAGACCGAATAGTCCTGAACTTGACCATCATCGTGCCCAGCCGACCAACTTACGTGGGGGGGGGGTACCCCGCGAACTTTCGCCTACATGCCGATCGGGTGACAGATCAGGACTGCAGGACGCTTGCTCTGATTTATCTTCAGAAATCACACCTTGTGTACCCATTGGTATGGGTGGTAACACACTCGGTGGACCGTCACGAAATATGAATCTTGATGGTACCAGTCTGAAGGGTACCACTTCTGGGGTAATTTGTACAAATATCCAACGAAAGATAATCCAAACAATCCGATCGGCAAATGGAGTGGAAATCGTCACTCCAAATGCAATGAAAACTTGGGTCAGAACGCGAAGCGGTGTGGGTACCCAACCAACAATCTGGGACAGACCGCGCGGAGCAGTGTGGGGACACAACCATTGAAAATTTGGGGCGAACCGCGTGACGCGATGCGTAGACTCAACCAATAATCTGGGGCGGATCGCGAGGTGCGATGCGTAGACCCAGCTAATACAATGATGATAAACACGTTCCAAACGTGTGCGACCTGGCGGGTGAGTGAACGTTAAGGAGTGCTTCTCGTCGTGGCACTTCCGGAGGACCTTATGCGCCTGTTGCGTGTCTTGCCGGGAAAGTTGAGCTAGAATGGACCGCGTTAGCCCTCTGCTCCCAATAACTCCGCGGTAGGAGTGGCGACTTATGCGAACCAAAGAAAAACGAACACTATATTTAATATCCAATTAAAAACCTAATATGTAAACTACACGCAAAATCGTGTGACTCACCTAAATCTGCGTACTTAACACTCCAGACACGATTGGCCCAAAATACTCCCCCCTTTCAGCCAATCCGATCTCTCCAACTTGATCAATGGTACACCGGTACATGTTAGTCAAAAAAATTCACCTTCACTTCATCACAAAGATGCCCTTATAGCACGTGCTTTACATGGCTTACACCTATCCCGATTAAACGAGGAGATTCTCTAATATCTCTACCAGTAAAAATAACTTAGGATTTTTGTCACGAAAAGTATACGTCGCACAATCGTTACCCACAATGTTGGATGATGATAAAAGCACAAAAGTAAAAAAAATCGCTTAACATCGAGCTTCAATATCATCGAGATCATGACCTGGACATTCCCTGCCGATCAACATATCGTTGCAATGGGTAAACGAGGGATCTTTCTCTATAACTCCGAGGTAAATGTATGCAGTCATTACGTTTTGCTCGTAGAGAATATAAAGTTGAATGAGAATAAAACAGTTCATAGTGATAAATTCGTGGAAGATCTTGGGTGAGTAGATAAGTTTAACGCCAATAGTTTATCCCCAAAATTTTTATTCGATTTTATCTGGCAAGATATGACGAAAATGGATTTGGCAAACCGGTATCACTGGAATATTGGAAGTTTAGTAGACTTCATTTCGCTATTAGCTGTAGCTCGACGAGCTACATTGGAAGTCATATATTTTCATCTACGCAGATACACTGAGTTTTAGACAGTTGTATAATCGGCCTTTCGGCGGAGTCGGTCCCAGGCATATAACACCTCCAACACGTTTTTGTGGGAGATTTTTTTCAGTATTCTTCTTTGCTGTGATCTTTTGTATTGCTTGCCCTGTGCACAGGTCAGAAGGTTCTGTCGATCACACCTAGAGTTGTAAATTCAATTCCATACTTCGCTATCTTTTCAAACACTCGTAATTCAAATTGTCCCATCCGGATATGACATGCATCCAACGTGCCTCTTAGAGCGCCACAGCCTTTACATCAATTAGCTTCAATCACAGTCGTAATTATATTTCCAAATATTTTTCCATCAATATTCACTCTGACCCATTAATCAAACCCTCGTTGATATTCTCCACATAAAAAAACCGTCACCGCTCTATTGGCCTTCTTTCATCTGTTGATACCAATCCACATCATGATATCCGACAGTATCTTGCGTGGATGCTTCTGCACAAAATTATATTTTCAACTTTTATTAAATGCTCCTTGTTTTAAATGTTGAGTAGAATAAAAAACGATGAACAGTAGGACGTATTAAAGGCGATACTGAAGCATATGAAACATTCGAGACAAGACTCGAGACGATTAAAGAAGAGTGATTGGGAGCTTCGGTGTAAATTAAATCGTATGGGTCAAGAAAGGATTTTCCTGTTGGTGATGAAAAAAGTGTTTAAAGAAGGATATTAATGAATTTTAGGCCATTTGGACAAATATGACTTTAAAAGATTTAATTGGAGAAGATAGCATTGAGAGTGGTGGCATGCGTCGTGCGGGTATATTACCTGGCCACCAGGAAACGGAAGCACTTGATTTAAATCGGGGGAGGAGAAATTTTCCACACTAAATATATATCTGCATCAGTTTGGTCATTCCGGGGTTCTGAGGATACCCAAGCTAAATGTGGTAAATTTTATGGTAGTTGAAGTGAAGGGTTTAAGCAATGCGCTTCTTTGTGCATGGAGGCCATAGAGATTGCTAAGTTGGCCAATGATTTTGTTTGGACAAAACGCCTTAAAGTGAACATAGGCTAATATCTAGAGGATGTAGCACCTGAGTATTTTCGATCTAATATAAGTACTTGGTGGCAATTTTTCGCATTAGTTATAGTTCAATCTGGATCAAATGTGGTCAAGCTGCTTTGGTCGGAAAAAGTGTAAAATATGCCGCTTCATACCCAAAAAAAATTGTGCTGATGGACTGAATTGACCTGTCTCGTCACGAAAAATACAGACAAAATGTCATAGCGCGAAGATTCTATCAATGGGAGAAGCAGGTCACTTCATGCAGGACTGACCAGAGAAGGCGAGAAATAAATATGATTTTACATTGACCATTACAACTAATTACGGAAAAAACCTAAAACGAAAAATCGATTCTCAATAATGGAGCAAAACTTAGTTGAGAAATGTCTCAGTGTTTTGAGAGACAGTGGAGGAGGATCAGGCGTGTGGCTCCAGGTGGATAAAAATTAAAATCACAAAAAACGCAAGCATATCAATTTTTCATGTCCGAAAAAGAGAAATATATTTGAGACACCACAAAAGCCCACTTGATATAGGACTCCATTACATAAAAGACAATGGTATTTATGTTAAAATATTGTTGTTCTTATTGGAACATTTAATTTTTCTGAAAGGGAATCTTGAAAAATATATTCTGATCATCGATTGGTAATTTAGTTCGGTTCACTTAACCGAATCCAGGAGGGATATAATTTTGGAATGAAAGCATGTTACTTTAGTTTTTTTATACTTGTTAAGATCTAGTTATATTTAGTAAATAACTGTTCATATACTAATAACTCTTTAATCTTCCGTCTAGCTCAAGAGTGACTATTTTGAATTTGACTAAATTAGAAAAATACGTGTGGTTAATTTAATTAATATAGGATTTTTATTATTGGAAACAAATTTAAATTAGTTTGTACCTATTTTGGGCGCTTTCTTACGAGATTATACAGAGTAAGCTCCTTTTAAACCTGGTGGCACTTTGCGCTCTGTATAAGACCACTAGTACGTTCAGCCAGTTGTCTAGAAGAGCGTAGGGCGACAAGGAGTCCTCCGTTTCTATTGTCTTATCTTTGGGTTTTCTCATGCGTGCGTACTTGGGATTTAAGTCGTGTCTAATCAGATTGCACAGGCACCAGTTAAATCTCTGCCGGTTCCAACACAGTAGTGGAGTTCGATTTCCAAGTTTTTTTCTCTTCAGCCCCATATAAGTCAGAAGGCAGGGATATTAATCTTTGTAGACCGATTTAGTAACATATTATATCTTGCTGCAGTGTCAGATAACAACGCTTCCGCGCAAACAATGTGGATATTTGTCAATAGGGTATGCCGTTTAGACGGAATGTTTAAAAACATTGTTAGGATAGATCCAAGTTTACAGAACGTTTCTGGCAAGAAACTTTCTCGTTATTTGGTACAGAATTGAAGACGTAAACTCAGATATGGTTGAGCGAACAGAACAGGTCATTCGTGTATGGGGCAACATGCTTCGTTCTTACGTGTATAGATTCAAACACTGATTGACTTTTTTCACTGAGTTTCTTTCAATAGTTCGGTGTATTCTTTAACAAAGCACGCACCGTTTTACGCGAGCACAACACGGTATCTTTGCACCGCACCACATGTTTACTTGGTGGTACGCAAATCTAGGTGGGGGAGGGACCCGCTCAAATTTTGAGCAAGTTAAAGCGAAGTGGCAGCTGCAACTTGCGAAGAGATGTTGAACGCGCAACATAGCCTCGCTGGTTCAGCAGTAATGTGCTCACAACTCCGTAATATTTACAGGAGTGGGTATAGAAACTCGATGTGTAATTAGATTTTTTATAATGATCATAACATTTCAGCTTAAGCCAAAACGGCTAAAACGATTAACTTTGAGTATGAATCTGCTGCGGAAGCAGAAAGTGAAAAATACATTATATCTACAACTAATACAGTAATAAAAGAGTTCGTATTACAACGTCAAACTTGAATACGTTATGTCAAGAATGCATTTTTGATACGTAAAAGCAGAATCTTGACAGAAGTTTGCGAAAGAACACAAATACGTTTAAACATGATAAATCTGTAATATTATCCACTATAAACGAATGCAATCATTAATATTCTCATACGGAGGTGATACCCAAGTTCATTGGCCTTTTTAAGGTCCATAGCGTTAATAGTAATGGCTATTGGACATTTCCGAAGGAATACGATTGAACCCAACACATTTTTGTCGGGCAATTTAAACTTTACTCCTTGGATCACCGCGACGACAAGTCAACTACCTGCGACGAATGTCATTTTAAGACAAATTGATCAGAAGTGACCGATAATCTAACTTGAATTTGTCGTTAGATATCAACGTCCATGTTCCGTCAGCTGCCGATCAGCCTTCTGTTAAAGGGCAAGGTATTTTTAGCATTCGTCAAGTCACGATTCTTATCATCAAGAAAGAAAATGAATTATGTATCGAGACGACGTCGGCATCGAGGTATTATGTAGTTAAGGTTGATCCTTCTCAATCTCGAGAAACCGCTTCTAATGTTATCGACATCGACGGCAGCTTATATTTCCACCGCCACCTTCTTCTCTTGTTGATAGTCACTCTATATTTTTGAACGCTTAATTACCAAGCGCCCTAGCGAAACCGGCTGTGTGAAGCGTACAGAGTACTTAGTACTCTGGCTTATCCCCCCAAAAGTTTGACTCTTGGGAGAACCGAGGGACGACGCCCCAGACCTCTAAGAAGTGCTCGAGCAGCAGTATTCTACTCGAACTCAAAGGTAGTGCTTCCAGTAGCACAGCGTTAAGCACGTCAATCCAATAGGCGACGTGGTCTGGTACTACAAAATCGTAGTACGTTTTGTTGATGATCATTGCTCCATTTGAACAGCGAAATTTTTTTAAATATGCGGGAACTCCTCCAGAAATTCCTGTTTCAACACAGGTATAGTAGAGTCATTCTACATTACCAAAAGGGAATGCTTTAAGAAGCGTTTTCTGGAGGTTCATCCTTGTGCAAGTATTCTTTTGGACTTCTGCTGTAATTGTGTAAACAAGATCTTTCCATGATTTGAATAGATAAACTTTATTTATCTCTGCTCTTCCGGGACTTCTGCCCGCCGTGGGCCTGGGAGAATAAATAAATGAAGTACCGACGTCTATCATCGGTACTTGGGTAAAATTGGTGGTCATGGAGGTCTTTCCAGTTCTCTAAGACGTCTACATCGAATAACGTATTCAATAATCGGGGTTTGATTACAGCCCCCCCACACACACACCTCTAGGAAAGAGAGCCCAGGCAAGGGTCCAATAACCCACTTTATGTGGCGCACGCGATTTAACACGAACCTTTAATTGCGGAACAAGTTGTTACGCATAAAAGGAAGCAGAAATAACTGCTGGCACGTCTGAGCGCTGCCTTTGGAGGAGGAGCACCAGGAGAACAAAAAGTAAGCATATAGTTTTCATTTAAACTCCGCATGCGCAGAGGTAGCAAAGCCTTAAGACTAGCAATGCCTCTGTCTCCATTATCGACAGGCTTATGTGTTAAACACCATATATGATTTTTTGATCTCCTTACGAACGGATCTTAATGTGCTGTGCTAGATGCTCATCTGAGGCAGGGTCGTAACTCTATGGTTGAAGATACGTCTGCAGCATCTGTGTTGGCACTCGAGATTTCAGCTTATATGTTAGCATAAGTCGCTGAAGATGCTAATTTTGAGTTAACAGCTTTACCTTTGTGACGCCGCCTCTCATGGCACTCACTCTGACAAGAGATAGAGCGTTATGTTGTTTTTCAGAAATTTCCATGACCAACAAGTGCAATTTCCGATTAGCCAATAATATTATTGGTCAAATAGCTCCATTAGATGAAAACCAATGATATTTAAGTTAAAATATCGTTGTTATAATTACAACATTAGATTAAGGAATATCAATTCTTATAATCCCTTGGTAATTTTATTCGGTTTCATTAATCAGAAAATTGACGAGTAAAAATATATTAATGAATGAATGAATGGATTGGATTGTTAAATATAACTAACCTTTCATAATATATTACTTTTTAATTTTTCCATATACTTTTTAGTTAAAGTTAATAACTAGATATATTATCTTTTTTTAATATAAAGTCAATTATAGAAAATAATATGATTATTTCTTACCTATTGCGCGCTTGTTCAACGCAATTAAGCAGTGAAAGCTTGGAACAGAAGTTCTAGCTCCACCATCAATAATCAACCATTTTTACATAATTGATAATGGAACGCTTGTTCGTCAGATTTCTTTTTTGTTCTGGTCCATCCACCAAACCTGCTGTTTGTGATCACAATTCTTACATTTATCATAACATTTTAACACAAATGTTCTTGTTTTTTGCATGAGACCATGATCTCTATGCGTTGACGATCTGAGTTGCCATGAAAGCAATTTTGTTACTCTTCTTTCTTGAAATTACTACATACTCTCTGTAAATACTATTTACCCGAATTACATCCAAATCATATATGGTGTGAACTCTTCCGGACCTTGAGCACCAAGAACGATGAGCGACCCACTATCGGAGTGGGTTATTCTTTATTAAATTCTTGATCAGAATGATCATCATCACGTTGATCGTCCCGATCAAAATTACACTCACCTTAACCTCAGTTGGTGGGACGATCCAACAGCTTACACACCTTGTGTATGTGGGAAGTTAACACGAGTTAGGGGCGCGTGCGGACAACTTGTTTAATCTCAAGCCGGTCAGTTCTTGGTGTCGTATGTAACGGGGTTACATTTAGTTACGTTGGTGTATGTAAATACACAACGGTTAAGGTCAAGTATTGGCCGGTCCGAAAGGTTCGGACCTATTGGCTGTTTTAGCCAAACAGGACCGGAGCCCTTAGTGAAGACGTGGGAGCCTTCCACGTGTTGGTACACAGGTGGTGTACATTACATTTTCGGCTAGGTACGGATTAAGTAAGTTCTACCTAGTATTGCATATAGTTTACATTAGTTTATTAAGCTAGGTTAATTTTATATTAAATAATAAATCAGTTTACAATATTGGCCCCGAGTGAGAGAGCAATCTCAAACTAAGCCCTTAGATCAGGGCGTATCGGCTAAGTAGCGGCGTATCGCCGCGTAAGGAAAGTATTCCTCTGTGCGCTAGCCGCACCGTGCGTTTACACACCGGCTATATCTGGTAGCACTCGTAGTCAATCCAACACTTGTGTTGGTAGACGGCATCCTCTGCAAAGGATAGACCAGGACGATTGGGGTCAGCTAACCCCCGTCCAACAAAAAGCCTTTAAGAGGCTGGTACCCATATTGGTTCAGGATGGCATGCGACTCCTAGTGGAGCAGGGTCTTAATACCGTGCGTGAGAGGGTGAACGCCCTCATCGCCCATGAGTACAGTTTTCGCGAAGGTTACTCCGCGTCTACGGGTGTGCGCCCTCCGTTATCCTTTAAGATAACGGAATTCACCGGTGAAAAAGGTGATAACCTTTATGTGTGGCTTCGCGAGGTCGAAAAGGCCTTCGCCACATAGAATGTGAACGAGGATCACTTGCAAGTGGGACTTTCATTAACCCATCTTACGGTTAGAGTCCGTGCATGTGCGTTTACGTGTCCGGATTCGGTCACGAACGTGTTCCTGAACTGGGAATTCCTTAAGCGAAAGCTTATGGACATGTAAGCCACGCCTGATCTGATTTTCCAGAATCAGCTTGCGTTTTTGAGGTGACGTCAAGGCACTAGGGACTTGGAGACATACGTCCAAGAACTGAAGACCCTGTTGGCAGGGATGTACGCGAAAGCGTGTTCGGACGATGTGTCCATTCTCGTGTTTATGGGAGGCCTGAAAGAAGGGCCAGCACGTTCGGAACTGTTCCGATGCCGACACCAATCCCTGGAGGAGGCGTTTAAGATGGCGTTTAACGCCGAGAGGAACTTCCGTTCCTCTAAGGTGGGTCCCGAACCCATGGACCTGGGTCAGGTCGAAGCGGAGGAGAAACCTCCCGCTAAGATTCACTATCACTCTTTTTCACATAGCTTCGAGGCAGAGCTCTTAGCTATGTTGCAGCTGCATGGGCCGCTGAGATGCTTCCTGTGTGGAAGCACGGATCATCTGCGGAACAGATGTCCGCGAAATCCCCAGCGAGATACTCGCTTTAAGGGTACGAGGGTAGGTAAGAAGCCCTCGCCCAAGCCGTCGGGAAACGACGGCTTCTAGTAGGTGAGGGGCGCCCTACTGGGGGGTCCCTCAGTGCTGTTAAGCCCCAGTGTACGGGACGACAGCACGAAGCCCCGAGGGAAACGGTGCTTTCTAGCCCCGATTTGGTGTACCAGCCAGGTTTGCCGGTCGTCCTTGCGGATGTGAAAGGCTTTGATAAGCCTTGGAGAGTCTTGATAGACTCTGGAGCGTCTGACAATTATGTCAGACGGGCTTCTGTTGTGAAGAGTCGGCTGTATGCCGAGGTCCTAGAGGCACGTTCTCGTGACGTTGTCACGGTCCGTCTAGCGACGGGCGTACAGGTTTCCTTACCCAAGGTCTCGATTGACCTTAAGCTGAAGTTTGCAGACTTCGAAAGCTTAGAACGTTGCCTAGTCCTGGAGTTGGACTCGAGGTATGACCTCATTCTGGGCATGAAGTGGCTGGAACGCCACGAGCAATGGATAGACTGGAAGGCTAAGTCCATTGGCTCAACACACCCGCGATCGGGTGAAGCATTGGCGAGTCATGAACCTACCTTTTCTCAATCGCAAAAGCGATTCTGGCGTGAGATGCCAGATATTGAGATGTCTGAAATGATCATTCCCAATGACGTTAAGGAAGGGTTCCTTAAAGAGGGGGATTCGGCGGTTAATCCCCGCGCCGATGTAGGCGAGACTGGTGAGTCGCCAGTGATAGAGGTGGAATCCTCTGAGGGTAAGCGCGAGGCGCTTAGAGAAGAGACCCGGAGTTCGTCTCTTCTGCAGGTAGGAACTGATTCCGACCACGCCGTGTTCGGCGAACAAGTTGCGACTCCAGTGGTAGGGGTAGAGACCCCTGTTGTTAAGCGCGAGGCGCTTCCAAGCGAAGAGACCCGTAGTATGTCTCTTTCGCACGTCGGAAATGATTCCGACCACGCCTTATTAGGTGAGACCGGCGAGACACCGGTGGTAGAGGTAGAGACCTCTGTGGATAGACGCGATGCGCTCCCAATAGATGGGGCAATTGACTCCCCCCATCTGGGTCCCGGGAAGAGTCCCGAGGCCAGTAGTCAGCAGTCCTATCGGATGCTGAATAGCGTGACAGGTTTTGTTACGGAAGGCGATAGCCTTGAACGGTTGCCTGGGGTAGGCGAACTGTTGTCGTTGGAGTAGATGTCCTTCAACGAGTTTGGAACTGCTGTGAAAGCAGATGAAATCGACGAGGTTGTCGTATTACGTCCGGAAGAGGAGTTGAACTACTCATCCACGATGGACGAGTCAGTGTTGGTGCAAACCAAACATGCATTGGATGCCCGAAGCGGTCGCAAGATCCTAGTGGATCCTGAGGACCCTTACGAGTCCTTATTGAAGGAATTCGGAGATGTCATTAGTGACAACCCGCCGATGGGGTTACCACCGGATCGAGGAGTCCGACATGAAACCGATTTGGTTCCTGGAACCAAATACTGCGTCACTAGGCAGTGGCCTCTCCCCAAGGAGCAATGCGAAGTCATCTACGCATTCTTCAAGGGGAAAGAAGATGCAGGGATGGTACGGGAGAGAAAGTCTCCCCATTCATCTCCCACTTTTTGTGCTCGTAAACCGGACGGAAAGTGGCGCATTGTGCATGCGTACAACAAGCTGAATGCAGCTACTGTACCCATGCAGACTCCGATTCCTCGGAAGGATGTCCTCCAGAACAATATGGAGGGCTTTACGGTGTACAGTGCCTTAGATCTGGTGGATGGGTATTATCAGCTGCTCATGCGAGCGTCCGATATACCGCTTACAGCGGTCAGCACGCCTAGCGGCATGCTGTGGGAGTTGATGGTTATGCCACAGGGGATTTCGAATGCACCAGCGACTTTCAATCGCTTGGTGACTCAACTCTTCCGCCCTCATAGAAAGTACGCTCATACGTACTTCGACGATATATTCGTTCACAGTCTCGTGGAAGGCGACTCGTCTGATGTTCAGAAGCACCTAATACATCTTTGAGAGGTGCTCGAATATATTTGGGAGCATAAGTTATATGCGAACGCATCCAAATGTATTTTTGGTGATGCGAAAGTCCCTTTCCTCGGATGCTTCATCGGTAAGGATGGAGTGCGGGCGGATCCCGCGAAGGTGAAAGCCATTATGGAGTGGCCTTCGCCTGTAAATCTCAGAAATTTTACGGAAGTGGCTTGGATTAGCCAATTATCTCCACAAATACAGCGAGAACTACGCTGAGATGGCGAAGCCATTAGCAGACCTTCTTAAGAAGGACTTAGATTGGTCTTGGGAAACCAAACACCAAACCGCTTTCGAAGCAGTTAAGGGGATCTTGTTGAAAGCCCCCGTTCTTGCTCTCCCAGATTCTGGGAAACCATTTAGCGTCGTCTGCGACGCCTCCGATTTCGCAATTGGATGTGCTTTGTTACAAGCAGACGATGCGGGACGAGAACGCGTGATTACGATTGAGTCGATGCAGCTTAAAGCTGCGGAACGTAATTATCCCGTTCATAATAAGGAGCTACTTGTTATGAATATGCCTTATCAAATTTAGTGTTCACCTACTCGGCTCAAAGCCGTTCGTGGTTTATACTGACCACGCGTCCTTACGGACAGCGACAAAGTCGCCTCATCTCTTCCAACGGATGGCCCGTTGGCTCTCCTTTTTTGCGGAGTATAACTTTGAGGTTCAGTATAAACCTGGCAAACATAATGTGCTTGCAGACGCGTTGTCGCGTCGTCCCGATTACGAGCTCGCTCACACGACATTCGTCGCCTCGTCTATAGTGGATCTCATACGACAGGCGTATGGGAAAGACCCACAATGTACGGCGCTTATCAGCTCATTGGGTGACAAGGGACTTGGATCGTCTGAGCCTACCCTGTCAAGTCGAGCTAGAGCTTGGTTATACCGTTACAGGTACTATGGCGGTTTGCTATAATATAGCACGAGCGCGGAAGACACTCCGCGGGTGGTTGTTCCTCATGATGAGGAACTAAAGTACAGAGTCCTCTTTGAGGCACATGACGCCCCTACCGGGGGTCATTTAGGTCGAGATAAGACCTACAGCACTTTAAGCGCTTTGTATGGTGGCCCAACATGTATAAGTGGGTCGGTGCGTATATCCGCACCTGTGAGACGTGTCAGAGGGTCAAAACCCTCTGCAGATTCAGCAGCGCCTTTGGCAAACTTACCCGTTCCGACGGAGTGTTGTAAATCCATTAGTATGGACTTTATCTTTGATTTTCCAAAGGATAAGACCGGTAACACCGGCGTATTGGTCTTTGTAGACCGTTTGAGCAAGATGGCTAACCTGGCGGCAGTGCCAGAGTCCATTGATGGACAAGGAACAGCAAAAGTGTTCCTAGACCGTGTCTTTACATAGCATGGTCTACCCGATTTCCTTGTATCGGATCGGGATCCCCGTTTTACGGGACAGTTTTGGGGGATCTGTTTAAGGTGATGAGCACCAAGCTCCTCATATCCACTGCGGATCATCCGCAGACGGACGGCCGAACAGAACGCGTTAATCGCGTTGTAGAGGACATTCTCCGGAGTCTATGCCCGGATTCTCCAAAGCGTTGGAGTGAGATGCTTCCTATGGCCGAATTTGCTATTAACAATTCGGTACATGCATCTACGGGGTTTACCCCGTTCTACGTGAACGGATTAGTGAATCCGAGGAGTCCGTTGACGCCACGTGTGTGTGGCCCAGGCTTTGAGGGGGGAGGATTCCCCGATGTCAGCCCTGTATCTGTGCGAAAGCACATCGATAAGCTTTTATCGACGCGCCTTAGTGTCTTACGACACGTCTGCGACGCCATGGCGGAAATCCAAGACAAGCAAAAGGAACAGGCCGACCGCAAGGGTCGGCGTAACAGAAAGGCGTATAAAGTAGAAGAAAGTGTTTTATTAAACGCTAAAAACCTTCCTACACATGCAGTTTCTAATGTGTTAAGAAACAAACTGCACCCCAGGTTTGTGGGACCTTTCAAGGTGCTAGCCCGAAGGTCTTGGCGTACACCTTGGATATTCCGAAGGCGATGCGTACGCATCCAACCTTCTATGTGGGTATGCTTAAGCCATACCAGGACCCGGAGATGGGTACCCTCTTTGAGGAGGTTGAGAAGGCGAATAGCCGTAAGGCGCGGCAAGGCGGATTACCAGCTCCGACAGGGTGGAAATGCGACCACCACGAAGCTACGCAACGGAAGCTTCAAATCTTCCCTCAAGACGGCGAACGACGTCAAGGGCAGACTCGAGAGAGTCAAGCCGCTTCTCGATCCGGTCAATCGCGCCCATCTCATCGTGGATTTCATCCTGGACTTCCAGGATACGACGGCTGTGTCGATCACAGCGCTCGTGAAACTCAAGTCGCAATTTCGCGACCACCTCCTCCAGTTCTCGATTCGGAGGAGATTCCACATTACCATGTGGACGGTCTGATGACGCGACGCCATCATAAGGGTGAAACCCTTATCTAGTGAATTGGAAGGGTTACCCACATTCACGGAGTTAGTGGGAGTCCGAGACTCCCCTGCGGCAGGATTGCCGAGACGTTGTTGACGCTTTCGAGCGGGAGAATCCCGCTGCGAGTCGACGACCAAAAGGGCGGGAGAAGCCCCTTCACTCCCAGTAGTTGGGAGTTCGACAGAGGCAGATGCGGAGCTTGCATTGCTCCCCAGCACCACATTGAGGGCACAGGCGCTAGCATAGCGCGTGCGATAAGGGGCAGGTAATTGCTCATCGCTTTGGCTTTGGAAAACGCCAAGCGCAATGCCCTCTCCACCCGAACGTCACGTTCGAAATAGCTGCTGTACATCTTTGTAAAGTCAGGGAGACGTTCCTCCTCTTCCTCCCAAGCGCGGAACTTAAGCTCTGCCTCTTCAGCATCTTCTCCTTGTAGGAGAACGAAGGGAACCTCGCGGAGGTTCTCAACAAAGACACCCTGCGCCTGTTTCCCGATTCGATTTCTGTATAAGGTGGCAGTGAACTGCTTCTGCGTGAGCAGTTTTTCCCGGAGTGTCCTCCGGCGTTCGATTTGATGCGGCTGTTCAGCCGCAGGGCCAGTGGTATAGAAGGCTAAACCCCTCTTTACCTCATTCTGAGCCCACTTTTGGGGATCCCAAGGACCCCCAAAACGATATTCCACCCGTTAAGGGCGTTTGGGGGCGCGTGATGCATCCCTAGTGCCAGTGTGGCAAGATAATATTCTTGAGCCGCGTCCAACTCATTGGTCGTGATGGTCGCCTTCGGCGACTCGGATTTGTCATCCAAATTTGGCAATGGTGGCGCGCGAGTTGGAGCATTTTCCCCACGTGTTGGGAAAGGATTAGGCTGCCGACATCGATGTTCGGCGTCGTCAGAGCGGTCACCCTTAGGGGAGCTATCCCCAAGGGACCCTCTTACGAGATATCGGAGTCCGGGTAGATGACATTTTCCCTTCTCGGGGAGAATGATCGCCACCTCTAGAGGTGCTCATTCGAGGCCAGAGTTCTGGCAGTTGGGGTCTCCAAAACTATAATCGATTATTGCGTGGCAATAGTCTTGATGGGGGAGGATGTAACGGGGTTACATTTAGTTACGTTGGTGTATGTAAATACACAACGGTTAAGGTCAAGTATTGGCCGGTCCGAAAGGTTCGGATCTATTGGCTGTTTTAGCCAACCAGGACGGGAGCCCTTAGCGAAGGCGTGGCAGCCTGCCACGTGTTGGTACACAGGTGGTGTACATTACATTTTCGGCTAGGTACGGATTAAGTAAGTTCTACCTAGTACTGCATACAGTTTACATTAGTATATTAAGTTAGGCTAATTTTATATTAAATAATAAATCAGTTTACAATCTTGGCCCCGAGTGAGAGAGCAATCTCATAATAAGCCCATATATCAAGGCGTATCGGCTAAGTAGCGGCGTATCGCCGCTTAAGTAAAGTCTTCCTCTGTGCGCTAGCCGCACCGTGCGTTTACGCACCGGCTACAACATAGGCGCGTGTAGGAAGGGCGCCCCGAGTTTAAGTTAAGGGTGCCGGGGTTAAGATCTTTGGTGGAGAATAGAAAGATAAAAAGTGTATTATTATAATTAAAGATTGGGAGTTGCTATATTCACACCCTTTCATTTTTCATTTCCATAATTTGCAACCCCTCCATCCCCCCTTCCCTTTCAACCGCCCGACATCGCCCCACACCATGCCCGAAAAGCTGTCTGCGCCGTTCCCGGCCAAGCTTCCTGCCCCGTTCCCATATGAGCCTCCTGCCCCGTTCGCAGCTGAGCTGACTGCGCCGTTCCCGGCCGCGCTGTCTGCGCCGTTCACGTCCGATCTGTCTTCTTCCACACCTTCCTCGTCCACGCCATCGCTACTGACGGCTACTCTGCCCACGCGTGCTTTGGCTTCCCGAAAAAAAGTACTGCTTGGTGTTCTTTGCCATGAATGAATAAGTAACGCGTACGAAACATCTAACAAGCTGCTTATTTACATAACCCTAGTTGTTCGCCCTTTTCCTGGTAGCGCGCTACGCGATAACATGATTCCTCCACCAGAGGTTGAGTATGCTAGTTGGGAGCAACTTGAGGATGCTGTGCATACGTTCGCACGTGGCCAAGGTTACGCTGTCACCATTAAAAGTTCAATTGCTGGAAAACGTGCTTAACTCAAATGTGACCGAGGGGGCGTAAAAGGTTGGGGAAAATCGCCAACGACAGACTAGCTCACGCCGGATCGAGTGCCCTTTCCTCCTGAGTGGGAATTTCTCCAAAAAGCGGGGTAACTGGAAGCTAAACGTTCTTGAGTGCAGCCACAATCACGAACCGTCACTCCATCCTTCTGGCCATTCGACTCACCGAAAGTTAACTACCGAGCAGTCCGATGCTGTCAAAAATATTACCTTGGCTGGTGTAAAACCGCTAGGGATTCTTTCGGCCATCCGTCAGACTAATCAACAGGCCCTAGCAAACCTCTCGACTTTGTACAATGGGCGCGCGAAAGTTCGGAAGGACATGCTTAATGGAAGGACACCGATCCAAGCCCTTTTTGACGATTTGCAAGCAAGCGAATTCACGCACTTTTACAGATGTGATGACGGTGGAACGATTACCTCGCTTTTTTTTTGCTCATCCCGATAGTGTCCGGCTTGCTCAGCACTACCATTATGTTGTACTTATGGATTGTACATATAAGACGAACAACTACCGACTCCCCTTACTTCACGTTGTAGGTATGACAAGTTTTAATAACCATTTCTCGGTCGGCTTTTGCTTTTTCAAGGAAGAGAAGGAAAACGATTACATGTGGGAATTATCGAAACTTGTGACAATATGAACACCGCAAACACGCCCAGCCGTAATTGTGACAGACCGCGAATTGTCGTTGATGGCAGCTGTAGATAAAGTTTTCCCATCTTCGTCCCACCTGCTGTGCACATGGCACATTAACAAAAACATCCTGGTCAAGTGCAAACAACAATTTGAGACCGGCGAGGAATGGACCTTTTTTCTTCAACAATGGAATCTTCTGGTGGCAGCCAAAACTGAAGCGGAATATGAACAACAGTGGAAAGTGCTTTCAGATTTTTTCAAACAGAAAGCAAAAGTTCTCACATACCTCTCGAATACGTGGCTAATATACAAGGAGCGCTATGTAACTGCGTGGACGTCGAAGTATCTCCACTTTGGCAACAAAGCTACATCTCGAGTAGAAGGCGCCCATGCTTACGTTAAGAAGTTCCTGCAAGTATCAACAGGTGACTTGCTGTCGGTGCTTAACAAACTGACTCTTGCACTTAAGCATCAGGTTGCAACCGAAGAAAAGCACCGCAGCGGAGAAAAGTTACGTCATTTGAACGGGTTGCCGTCGATTTTCACTCCAGTATCAGGTAAAATTTCAACATTTGCGCTCAGAAAATGTCTAGACCAATTCAAGAGAAAAGCGGAAGAGAGAGCTTGTTGCACAATGGTGTTCACCTCGACAATGGGGATCCCTTGTTCTCACAAGCTGACTGAGATTGAGAATAGCAACATCGCACTGACAACAACCTATTTCCATGAGCAATGTCATCTGGATTGGCGACACAATGCAACGGTAAGCCAGTTATCTTGCAATATGTGTATTTGATTCACGTTAACATCTGTGATCGTGCTGTATTATAGGAAGCGAACGATGAAATTGAGGCCATCAACGTGAAATGGAATGTGCTTGAAAAGCAATTGAAGGAATTCACAGGTGACCAGAAAAAAGTCCTGCTGGCCCAAATGACCCAGTTGTTGGAGGGACGAAGCACAGTGGTGGGGCTGAGACCTCCGGAAATACACCTAGAAACCCGCGGTCGTCCCCGTGGTTCCCGTAACCTCCCAAAATGCAGCACAAAACGAGACTTGTACAAGTTCGATCATGTGGAAAAGGAGGAGTCTCAAAAAAAAGAAAATGCGGGTGCTGCGGTAAATTAGGGCACTATAAACGAACTTGCTAGTTTTCGAAGGTGGTAAGAGGTTGAAAGATTAAATGCGTAATTCTCAGGCGTTTATTTACACTCTGGGAAAAAAAGATCCTCTTTGTTGACCAGTTGCCGACCGTCCTACATCCTTCGATTGTGTCTGTGGTGGACGTTGTCGGCGATGGAAACTGTGGTTACCGAGCTCTTGCTGTGTCTCTGGGACGACCAGAAGATGATTGTACGAATCGAGCTATATCATGAAATTGCGGCCGGCGCGAGTTTTATGAACGACAATCACAAGAGCATATCGCTGATTTGCAAAACTGTGTTGATCATTTGTTGACCGAATAAAGCCCGGTAGGCATTTATCACTGGATGCGGATGCCCGATCTTGGGGATGCAATAGCCAATACGTATTAACAGCCGGTACACTTCTACCCGGTTTCTGGAACCAGTATGACGTTTCTTCTCTCCTGGGTGGCTCCGAATGATCTATCACCATTGTGTTTCGCATTCGTCAACGGAAACCACTTTGTGTCTCTAACGCTGCAACTTGAGGCACCAGCAGCGCCAGTCGCTGCATACTGGAGACGGTTTACTCCCACCGCAGCCCTGAAATGGGAAGAAAAAATTCAATGCAAACTTAGCAAATGGGAAAATAGGCAAAAATCCACATCAACACATCCACCAGTCAATATTGAAATCCCGTAAGATGCTAGTCAACACACTGCTAGCAAGAACGAGGGAAGCGGACGGGAGTAGATAGGAAGGCAATGGTTTGACAATTAAAGTTCAAGCTGAAACATAGAAGGAGGTGGCATGTGTGATTTGCCCTCTGATTTGTGACTAAAGAGGGTATACTGTATGTGTATTCAAGGAAACCAGTGTGGATTTAGCTATTCAGTATGCAGAAAGGGTGTGAATTTAAGGAAGAGGGGTGTGAATATAGCAAATTGCGGAAAGGGTGTGAATTTAAGGAAAAGGGGTGTGAATATAGCAACTCCCTAAAGATTTATTCCTAAGCTTTAATTATAAATTCCATGCATATAAACGACTTTAAACCACAGCGATTTCGTCCAATGAAAATTCTCACGGACGGCCACCTCATGGACGGCCATCTCAGTACCGGCCAAATACCGTACCAATCAAGTACTACCGGTACCGACCTGTTTTTTTCAACAGTGTACACGTACGTTCTGACTATTAAGCTCTCTCGGTAATCTCTCTGGTAAGAGTGCCGGTCATTGCATCCCGGTAACTATCGGGACTAGGGTTACTCCGGGGAGAAATTGCTTACCACAGGGCGTGCATCTGTTATAGTTTAAGTAAGTATTGCCGAAAACACCGAAAACCTTGATCATCTAGTGCATAAACATCTACATGATAGTCGTAGAGATCGAACCAATTGTCCCGATCGACCCTACAGAAGAAGATAGTTGAGTACTCCCTCCGATAGTTGGTCGTCTGGGTCATTGATACTTCGGATTCCAAGAGAATACCCTTCTTGGCATATATGTCTCGCAAATTTAAACAAACCGATCATTTTTTTCGAAGCTCCATCAGTCTTGGGGCAGGTAGAGCTTTAGTTAAATCAGCTTGCATAATTTCTTCATATCTTGTTTTTGTATAAGATTCATATACTTCATCACGTTGAAAGCACCAGTCCAAATTCATTGTCATGTCTCAATCAGACCTTGTCGATGCCGAATTTAGACGATGCTTCGCACTGGTTGGTTTCGTAGTAAAGTACATGCTAAAATATCCCGCCTCATTTTGCCAATCTAATTCAAATATGAATTGCTTATCATCACTGCATAGCACTTAAATCGAGCAAATCTGTCGATAGTACCTTTGGTATCTTCAGGGATTGCAAAGACACCAGTTGAATAAAATTGGTACGAAACCTTTTCCTGCCGATCAAATGTATGCGACCATATTCCTCCGTCAATGTCGCTCCGTGGCCTACCATTCCTTCTGTATTGGTGCTGTTTGTCGATGTTGACAAATCCAGGCGATACGCAGCGCAGAGGCAAAGCACAAAATATTTTGGGATAAAAAGAATCTCATAAATTTATCGATAATGCCACAAAAGTTTGCAACCCTCAACCGATTCGCATCGGTAAGTATCCGAATTGACCGCCAAATGATTATCCCCTTTTCAGACGTTTATGCCCTGCTCAACTCTACGGTCGATGATCGAGATAGTAGGAGAAGCCTATGCTTCATCGTCGGAAAAGAAACGACCAGTGCGCCTTATCTTGTAAACTCACCAGAGATCCCGGCGATTCGTTGAGTACCTGGTGGATACATCCGTCAAACGCACGGATTCTTTGCCGTTTTTGGAGCTGAAGATTCAGTGTCCAGAAGTAGTACCATCAAGGAGAAGTAGTGGTCAACCGTCTTCGCGATACCATCAGAGGAAGATCAGGTGACGATAATGTGTCTCCAGATTTAATACAGGTCAGTTCGAGATTCTAGTTTAATCTCGATTAGGGCAAACTCGGATATACAAAAAAAACATGCCCATTTGTGACATGGACCAGGAGAAATAGTTTTTGACTTCACCGTAAAAGAGCTATTTTTATGAGGGGAATTGTACAAATGTAAACAATCCGGATAATAACTACCTAAAATGTAAGGTTTTCAGCAATTAAAATCTGTTCTTCGATACTGTCTTTAATACCCGCGCTTATACTCATATAAAGGACTCGCTAAATGTTTTGATACTATGGCAACCGCTTCTGAAGCTTTCAAAGATCATTGAGTCATTAATACCTGCCCGTATCACTTGAAAATAAGCCGAAAGAACTACATGCGCGCTGTGTGTCCTGCTCATTGACCCAACGCCATTAAAAACGTGCCAGTCTGAGTTTTTCGTATATTCAGGTAAGAAGACGAGAAAGGTTACACAAAGTACCGTGGAGCACAGTGCCAATTCGTTTGGAACAATTCAAAGAGACCACCACAGTTCTCCAGTCCAAGCCTTGCCTTTTGTGAACACTTTTGCTCACGTCCCGCCTAGGGATGTAATGAACTACATGCGGTCGACCCGAGGAGCCACTCTTCCGTATCTTACCACCTGAAAAGCGGTAAATGGCTTGAAACAAGAGCAGCGCATGCTCGATGACGGCTCGTTCAAAAAGATTAGTGGTTTTCTCGCGGAGATATCTCGAGTAAACCCCGGGACTATGACATCATTCGACTCAGATGATTCCGCAGTTCTTTCCTATGCCTTTCCTCTAGGATCACTGCGTTCACGTATTGACGGCCTATAATATACATCCATGGTTATCATATAAAGTCGCCATATGGCGGCATCATGCTTGGCGCTTGCACCCAAGACGGCAACGGTAGCATTGTTTCTCTGGTGATTGGCTTAATCAATGTTGAGAACCCGGCGAATTGGCGGTGGTTTTTGGCAAATCTCCGCGAATCCCTCCACGGGATCAACTCCAAAACTATCATAATTATGCATCATAGGGAGAAGGGATTGCAAAGGGCAACAGCTGATTTTTAGCCTACGGCAAAAAACTTGCCATTTGCATAAGAACGTGGACAACAAGTTCAAAACCAAGGTTAACGGGCTGATATGGAAGGCTGCCAAGGCGCACACGACGACAAAGTATGAAGTAGGAATGGAATTGATCAAGAAGAAGCACGCAGGTGTTCATGATTATTTGGTAGAGAGCAAACCAATCTTTCAGGCGCGCGCGCGAAGTTTCCCCTTCCACACGTCAATATGGTGACCAGTTAACTCGGCAGAGTCGCTAAACTCCTGCTTGGTGAAAGAGAGAAAAAAAACCATCTGCTGATTCTGCAAGAGTTCGTGATCGGTGGCATCTCACGTCACTTCGAGCAGTACTTGAAGCTTCGTGATATCGCTGAACCTTGTCCGCCGGTGCTCATGGCGCGTTACAAGGCCGAACTCAAACAAGACCGCAAAGGCACTTTGCAGTGGTATGCCGAAATGATGTTTGGTATGAAAGCGCCCACCAGCTCGCAGTACTTCATAGTCAATCTTGATCAGTAGACGTGCGGCTGTGGGAAGTTCCAGGAAACGCTGTTTTCCTTGTGCGCATGAAGCAGCAGCCATAGCCGAAGCAGGCTTTGCATTCCATGGGCTTATCCACGAGTCGTATAATACTCGGAATATTGTCGCTGCGTACCTGACCGTGCCACGCCAGTGGATCCAGCATCTGTTGAGAGCTTCCCAACGTTACCGCCATTGATCGTCAAGAAGGCTGGACGCCCCAAGAAGATACGAATACAATCGGGAGGCTAAGTACCGGTAGAATGCCGGCTTGCTTGCTCTCGTTGTGCTCTAAAAGGACAAAATGTGGGAACGTGCGCAAGTTCCCTACCTCCGCCACAGAATGTACCAGCGGCCAAGGATCAGCCGGTGGAGCGATTGAAATGGCACCGGGTCGTCAAGTGCCCTGTTTGTCAGGAAAATCACTACAGGAAAACTCGTTGCAGGGATGGTGCTCAAGGAACTATGTCCATCTATACCGCCCAGGCACTGGTTCGGACTGTGTAGACCGCCCATTAAGTCGATTTGTACAAGAGATCAAGTGTAAAAGTCGCGCAGTGTTGGCCGAAAGTAACAATGACACGGTTTCAAGTGAACATGACACTGGAATCGCATTGCGACCACTTAAGAAGATCATGCTGAATACCTGTGCATAGCGATTTATTCCTGTGATTAAGTCTGGGATGAGCCATCTCCAGGCCTGAGTAATAGTGGCAGTTGCGGCAAAAATGCTACCTAATGCCACTATTAGTACTCGCAGGTTTGCCACTATTAGTAGGGTAATATTCCCTAATCAGCATACTCCGACACATGTCGACGTCGACTCAGACGGCTTAGGATGAGAAGCAAGTGGGCTTAGTCTGTCCACACTTCCGGACCTCATTTGTAACCCCGACTAGTGTCTTGCGGTGTTCGCCAGCAGCGCCCGCTGTTGAGCTTCTCGACTGCAGCCACCAAGAACCAATTCTACTCCAGAGCCTCTGCTCCATCGTGGGCCCAGACTGGCGAAAGCTAAGGAGATAAGGTAGACATCATAGAACCATAAAATAGCCCTCTTTGGCATCAATAGACACTTGAGGTAGGAGAAATGAGTATAAAAAGAGAGGACTCCAGCCTCAGCAAGCTATATAGAAAATACATCGAAAAAAATGATAGAATATATCAACATCTATCGGCACTTAATGTGGTTAAGCTCGGCATATCGCTTTCGCTTACTGGTGGTCTATCATACCATCTTCGATTCAAGGAGTTTCGATATCATATCAAGTATCACGGTTTGTTGCATACCACTCATCAAATTACAACAGATTGCAACTATTAGGAGGTTCGTGGCGCAACTCCGTCGCGGTATTGATTGACGCTGTACCGATACCGATGCCAACACGAAGCGATGCCCGCCTTTTCAGGAAGGCCACGAGATGGTTTACGGGCTTCGGGTGAGAGTTGTTGATCCCAAGACAAAGTCGGCCCGCAGTGTTGCTTGCCGTTTTTGCGAGATCTTTGGAAGGAAAGAACAGCATGGGCGGAACCGAAAGGCTACTCGGAACGTTCAGTACTATACCGCGCCGTTTAGACCGGAAAGCTATCGCAAGCATAACGAGGCACAACACCCATCCAAACGGAAGGAGTATCAAACACTTGTTGATGACCAGAGGGGCTGTAGCCGGTGCGTATACGCACGGTGCGGCTGTCGCACAGAGGAAGACTTTCCTTTAAGCGGCATTCGCCGCTACTTAGCCGATACGCCCTTATAAAAGGGATTAGTAGGAGAGAGCTCTCCTACTCGGGGCCAAGATTCCCAGTTTGGTTTACACTTAGCTTTCGCTAATGCCTTAACGTAAGGCTCCCTTACTAAGGGTGAAGCGGAGGGCTCCCCATACGCTACTGCACCCACTACACGCGCGACCGGTCGAGGTTGTGGGTCTTTAGTCGTCGAGTGAAAATGTAAACCGAATGTATATTTAATATATAATTAGCCTAAATTAATTTAAACTAATGTAAACTATATGTAATACTAAGTAGAACTTACCAAATTCTTACCTAGCTAAAATGTAGTGTACACCACCTGTGTACCAACACGTGGATGGCTGCTACGCCACCCCAAGGGCTCCTGCCCTGATTGGTTAAAATAACCAATGGTTCAAACCCTTTCGAACCGGTCAATACTGACACAAACCGTAGTGTACTCACGTACACCACCTACTAAATGTGACTCGAATGTAACCCTGTTACATCCTCCCCCATCAAGACTATTTCTTACGCAATAAACAAAATTTTGTTGGAGAACTCCAACTGCCAGAACCTCTGGCTGACCATGAGCACCTTTAGTGGTGCTATGGAAGAAAACTATTCCGATAACTCGGAAGTGGATGCCCTTGGGGAGATCTCCCCAACGGCTGACCACTCCGACAGCGCCGAACGGTGCTGTCGGTCATCCAAATCATTCCCCACACGTGGGGAAGCGCACTAACTTGTGCGCCACCTTTACCCACTAGGGGTGATGCATCCGGGTCGCCGCAGGCGACCATCACCAATGAACCGGCCTCGGTTCATGAGGCCCGACGTGCCGTACGGCCACGGAAGGGACCTCGTGACCCTTAAAAGAGGGCTAAGAACGTGGTCAAGATGGGTTTAGCCTCCTATACCCCTGGTCCAGCGGCTATACTGCCGCGGTAAATTGCGCGCCGGAAACAACTCCGGGCCAGACTGCTAACGCCTAAGCAGTTTACTGTTAAGTCCTACCGGACGCGCCTCTGGAAACAGGCACGCGGTGCCCTCGTGGATATCCTCCACGAGATTCCATTTGTTCTCTTACGGGACGAAAGCGTCGAGGACGCAGAAAATGCATTCCACGCTTGGGTGGAAGGGGAGAAGCCCCTCCCCAACTTTGATGCGCTGTACAACAGCTTTTCCGAACCCGACGTTCGGGTAGAGAGGGCGTTACGCTTGGCCTATGCCCAGGCCAAAGCGCAAGGGCAATTACCTGCCTCTTACTACACGCGCCCTTCTCTCGATGTGGTGCCGGAGAGCAATGCAGTCTCTGCATCTGACTCCGGCAAACTCCCAGCTACTGGGAGTGAAGGGGCTTTTTCGGACCCTTTGGTCGTTGACTCTCAGTGGGATTCTCCCGCTCGAAGCGTCAACGACGTCACGGCAATCCTGCCGCAGGGAAGTCTAGGACTCCCACGAGCTCTGGGAATATTGATAACATTTCCACTTCACCAGGTACTGGGTCTCACCCCGGTGATAGTGTCGTGCCATCAGGCGTTCCACATGGTAATGTGGAGTACCCTCCGTATCGAGGACTGGAGGAGGAGGTCGCGCTATTGCGACGTGAGTTCCACGAGCGCTGTTATCGACACAGCCGTCGCATCCAAGATTCCCAGGAGGGACTCCGCAACGAGGGGAGTGCGAATGAGCGCATCGAGGGGCGGCTTGCCTCCCTCGAGTCTCTCGTTGCGGAGCTACAGGGTCGTATTTCAACCCTGTCGGAGATGTTCCGACCCGTCGTGCCTTTCGGCTATCCAACTTCTCACCCTCCTCACATAGGGGACCCTCCTCCGGGTTCTGGTATGGCTTAAGCATACCCACATAGAAGGTTGGATGCGTACGCATCGCCTTCGGGATGTCTAAGGTATACGACAAGCCCTTTCGGGCTAGCACCTTAAAGGGGCCCAGAAACCGGGGGCGCAGTTTTTTCCTCAACACGTTGGAAACTGCATGTGTAGGAAGGTTTTTAGCGTTTAATAAAACACTTTCTCCTACTTTGTACACTTTTTCGTTACGCCGACCCTTGCGGTCAGCTTGCTCCTTCTGCTTGTCTTGGCTTTCCGCCATGGCATCGCAGACGTGTCGTAAGACACTAAGGCGCGTCGATAAAAACTTATCGATGTGCTTTCGCACAGATACAGGGCTGACATCGGGGAATCCTCCCCCCTCAGGTCCTGGGCCAAACACACGTGGCGTCAAAGGAACCCTCGGTTTCACTAATCAGTTCACGTAAAACGGGGTAAACCCCGTAGATGCATGTACCGAATTGTTTATAGCAAATTCGACCATCGGAAGCATCTCACTCCAATCCTTTGGAGAATCCGGACATAAGCTCCGGAGAATATCCTCAACAACGCGATTAACGCGTTTCGTCTGACCGTCCGTCTGCGTATGATCCGCAGTGGACATGAGGAGCTTGGTGCCCAGCACCTTAAACAACGCTCCCCCGAACTGTCCCGTAAAACGGGGATCCCTATCCGACACAACGGAATCGGGTAGACCATGCTGTCGAAAGACACGGTCTAGGAACACTTTCGCTGTTCCTTGTCCCATCAATGGACTCTGGCACCGCCGCCAGGCAAGCCATCTTGCTCAAACGGTCTACAAAGACCAATATGCCGGTGTTCCCGGCCTTATCCTTCGGAAAACCGAAGATAAAATCCATACTAATGGATTTCCAACACTCTGTTGGAACCTACAAGCTCACCAAAGGCGCAGCTGAACTTGCAGAGGGCTTAACCCTCTGACACGTCTCACAGGTGCGTATATACGCACCGACCCACTTATACATGTTGGGACACCAATACAAAGCGCTTAAAGCGCTGTAGGTCTTATCCCGACCTAAATGACCCCCGGTAGGGGCGTCATGTGCCTCAAAGAGGACTCTATACTTCAGTTCCTCATCATGAGGAACTACCACCCGCGGAATGTCCTCCGCGCTCGTGCTATAATATAGCAAACCGTCACAGTACCTTTAACGGTGTAAACGAGCTTTATCTCGACTTGACAGGGTTTGCTCAGACGAGCCAAGTCCCTTTCCACCCAACGCGCTGATAATCGCCGTACACTGTGGGTCTTTTTCATACGCCTGGCGTATGAGATCCACCACAGACGAGGTGACGAATGTCGCGTGAGCGAGATCGTAATCGGGACGACGCGATAACGCGTCTGCAAGCACATTATGTTTGCCAGGTTTATACTGAACCTCAAAGTTATACTCCGCAAAAAAGGAGAGCCAACGGTCCATCCGTTGGAAGAGATGATGCGACTTTGTCGCTGTCCGTAAGGACGCGTGGTCAGTATAAACCACGAACGGCTTTGAGCCGAGTAGGTGAACACTAAATTTGACAAAGGCATACTTCATAACAAGTAGCTCCTTATTATGAACGGGGTAATTACGTTCCGCAGCTTTAATCTGCCTCGACTCAAACGCAATCACGCGTTCCCGTCCCGCATCGTCTGCTTGTAACAAAGCACATCCAATTGCGAAATCGGAGGCGTCGCAGACGACGCTAAATGGTTTCCCAGAATCTGAGAGAGCAAGAACGGGAGCTTTCAACAAGCTCCCCTTTACCGCTTCATAAGCGTTTTGGTGTTTGGTTTCCCAACACCAATCAACATCCTTCTTAAGAAGGTCGGTTAATGGCTTCGCCATTTCAGCGTAGTTCTTGCTGTACTTGTGGAGATAATTGGCTAATACAAGCCACTTCCGTAAATCTCTAAGATTTACAGGCGAAGGCCACTCCACAATGGATTTCACCTTCGCGGGATCCGCCCGCACCCCATCCTTACCGATGAAGCATCCGAGGAAAGGAATTTCCTCAGCACCAAAAATACATTTGGATGCGTTTGCATAGAGTTTATGCTTTCGCATACATTCGAGCACAGCTCGAAGGTTTATAAGGTGCGTCTGAACATCAGAGGAGTCGCCTTCCGCGCGACTATGAACGAATATATCGTCTGAGCGTACTTTTTATGAGGGCGGAAGAGTTGAGTCACCAAGCGATTGAAAGTCGCTGGTGCATTCGAAAGCCCCTGTGGCATAACAAGCAACTCCCACAGCGTGCCGCTAGGCGTGCTGACCGCTGTAAGCGGAATATCGGACGCTCGTATGAGCACCTGATAATACCCATCCACCAGATCTAAGGCACTGTGCACCGTAAAGCCCGCCATATTGTTCTGGAGGACATCCTTCCGAGGAATCGGAGTCTGCATGGGTACCGTAGCTGTATTCAGCTTGTTGTACGCATGCACAATGCGCCAATTTCCGTTCGGTTTACGAACACAAAAGGTGGGAGATGAATGGGGAGACTTTCTCTCCCGTACCATCCCTGCCTCTTCTTTCCCCTTGAAGAATGCGTCGATGACGTCGCATTGCTCCTTGGGGAGAGGCCACTGCCTCGTGACGCAGTATTTGGTTCCAGAAACCAAGTCAATCTCATGTCGGACTCCTCGATCCGGTGGTAACACCATCGGCGGGTTGTAACTAATGACATCTCTGAATTCCTTAATTAAGGAATGTTAAGGGTCCTCAGGATCCGCAAGGATCTTGAGGCTGCTTCGGGCATTTAATGCCTGTTTGGTTTGCACCAAAACTGACTCGCCCATAGTGGACGCAACACGACGATCTTGTCGAGTTCACCTGCTTTTACAGCAGTCTCAAACTCGTTGAAGGACATCTCCTCCAACGACAACAGTTCGCCTACCCCAGACAACCGTTCAAGGCTAACGACTTCTGTGACAACACCAGTCACACTATTCATCATCCAATAGGACTGCTGACTACTGGCCTCGGCACTCATCCCGAGACCCAGATGGGGAGAGTCAATTGCCCCATCTATTGGAAGCGCCTCGCGCCTATCCACAGAGGTCTCTACCTCTACCAACGGTGATTCGCCGGTCTCACCTAATAAGGCGTAGTTGGAATCATTTCCGACGTGCGAAAGAGACGAACTTCGGATCTCTTCGCTTGGAAGCGCCTCGCGCTTAACCACAGGGGTCTCTAGCCCTACCACTGGAGTCGCCTCAGAGGAATCCACCTCTGCCAATGGCGACTCACCAGTCTCGCCTATAACGGCGTGGTCGGAATCGTTTCCGACGTGCAAAACAGACGAACTACGGGTCTCTTTGCTTGGAAGCGCCTCCCTCTTAACCAAAGGGGTCTCTACCCCTACCACTGGAGTCGCCTAAGAGGAATCCACCTCTGCCACTGGCAACTCACCAGTCTCACTGTTAACGGCGTGGGTATTAACCGCCGAATCCCCATCGTTAAGGAACTCTTCCTTAACGCCATTGGGAATGATCGTTTCAGACATCCCAATCTCTGGCATCTCACGCCAGAATCGCTTTTGCGATCGAGCAAAGGTGGGTTCATGACTCGCCAATGCTTCACCCGATCGCGGGTGTGTTGATCCAATGGATTTAGACTTCCAGTCTATCTATGGCTCGTGGCGTTCCAGCCACTTCATGCCCAGAATGAGTTCATACCTCGAGTCCAAATCCAGGACTAGGAAACGTTATAAGCTGTCGAAGTTTGCAAACTTCAGCTTAAGGTCAATCGAGACCTTGGGTACAGAAACCTGTACGCCCGTCGCAAGACGGACCGTGACAACGTCACGAGAACGTGTCTCTAGGGCCTCGGCATACAGCCGACTCTTCTCTACAGAATCCCGTCTGACATAATTGTCAGACGCTCCAGAGTCTATCAAGAGTCTCCAAGGCTTATCAAAGCCTTTCACGTCTGCAAGGACTACCAGCAAACCTCGCTGGTACACCAACTCGGTGCTAGAAAGCACCGTTTCCCTCGGGGCTTTGTGCCGTCGTCCCCTACCCTGGGGCTTAACATCAATGAGGGATCCCCCAGTAGGGCTCCCCGCACCTACTGGGAGCCGGCGTTTCCCGACGGCTTGGGCAAGGGATTTTTCCCAACCCTTGTCCCCTTAAAGCGAGTATCTCGCTGGGGATTTCGCGGACATCTGTTCCGCAGATGATCCGTGCTTCCACACAGGAAGCATCTCAGCGGCCCATGCAGCTGCAACATAGCTAAGAGCTCTGCCTCGAAGCTATGTGAAAAAGAGTGATAGTGAATCTTAGCGGGAGGTTTCTCCTCCGCTTCGACCTGACCCAGGTCCATGGGTTCGGGACCCACCTTAGAGGAACGGAAGTTCCTCTCGGCGTTAAACGCCATCTTAAACGCCTCCTCCAGGGATTGGTGTCGGCATCGGAACAGTTCCGAACGTGCTGGCCCTTCTTTCAGGCCTCCCATGAAGACGGGGATGGACACATCATCCGAATACGCTTTCGCGTACATCCCTGCCAACAGGGTCTTCAGTTCTTGGACATATGTTTCCAAGTCCCTAGTGCCCTGACGGCACCTCAAAAACGCCAGTTGATTCTGGAAAACCAGATCAGGCGTGGCGAACATGTCCATAAGCTTTTGCTTAAGGACTTCCCAGGTTGGGAACACGCTCGTGACCGAATCCGGACAAGTAAACGCCCATGTACGGGCTTTTCCCGTAAGATGGGTCAATGCAAGTCCCACTTGCAAGTGATTCTCGTTCACATTCTATGTGGCGAAGGCCGTTTCGACCTCTCGCAACCACACGTAAAGGTTTTCACCCTTCTCCCCGGTGAACTCCTTTATGTTAAATGATAATGGGGGACGCACCACGGTGGAACGACTTCCACCTAAACTCGCCTCATGAGCGATGGGGGCATTGACCCTTGCCTTTACGGCCTCAAGGCCCTGATGCACTAGGAACTGCATACCCTCGTCACCCAGTAAGGATAACAGCCTGTTAAAGGCTTCCTGCTGGACGAGGGTCAACCTATCCCAATCTTCCTGATTCATCCCTTGCAGAGACATGCCTTAGTCTACCAACACAGGTGTTTGATTGACTACAAGTGCAACCAGATGTAGCCGGTGCGTATGCGCACGGTGCGGCTAGCGCAAAGAGGAAGACTTTCTTTTAAGCGGCGTTTGCCGCTACTTAGCCGATACGACCTTATAAAAGGGCTTAGTAGGAGAGAGCTCTCATACTCGGGGCCAAGACTCCCAGTTTGGTTTACACTTAGCTTTCGCTAATGCCTTAACGTAAGGCTCCCTTACTAAGGGTGTAGCTAAGGGGAGGACTCCCCTTACGCTACTGCACTAACTACACGCGCGACCGGTTGAGGTCGTGCGTCTGTAGTCGTCGAGTGAAAATGTAAGCTGAATGTATATTTAATATATAATTAGCCTAAATTAATTTAAACTAATGTAAACTATATGTAATACTAAGTAGAACTTACCAAATTCGTACCTAGCTAAAATGTAGTGTACACCACCTATGTACCAACACGTGGATGGCTGACACGCCACCCCCAAGGGATCCTGCCCTGATTGGTTAAAATAACCAATGGTTCAAACCCTTTCGAACCGGTCAATACTGACACAAACCGTAGTGTACTTACGTGCACCACCTACTAAGTGTGACTCGAATGTAACCCTGTTACAGGGGCAGCTTCTTCGACGGAGTCGTACCTATCAAGAACACCCTCCTCAGCCACTTCACGCTTCAATTTACACAGCGACTTTTCGAAATTGATACAGGCATTGTCGACATGATTATTGTCACAATTTATTTCGATGTTGACGATGAATCTGATTCAGATGAAGAAGCAGACGAAGTTGAGGTCGCTCCCTGCAGAGATGACCGCCGCCGTCCAGATCTGACCCCTTCCGATATCCGCAAGAGGGCTTTGAGTATCTTTGTTCCGGTGCAGGATTCTTCTGACAATACTCCTGTGGCTTCGTATAGGGTAGTGATCAAGAACGGCTCCTTGTTTGACTTGGTCGTTGAGTTCACATCCCTTGGGTCATCGTTTCGCCTCACTGTTCGTCTTGATCAGTCGACAAAGGAACTGACCGGAATGGCCTGCTATTCTGGTTGCAGCAATCGCAAGGTATCAGCGTTCCTTCGAGTGATGTGCGCATTGAACATGCAGATGCTTTCTGACCTTCTTACCAATTGCTGGGCTTTCTCTCTGGCATTGAATTGAGCTACACACCAAAGCACATCCTACCTTGACATTCGAGTTCGCTTTTGGGCCGTCGACGACCTTCACAATTTCCACTTGCTGGCTCTTCCCATGAACGAGCGCCACACGGGGCGATCAAGAAAGTGTTGGATGTAATTTGCCCGGCTGGAATGACTCCTTGATCGGCGTTTTTGCGACCGATGGAGCAAGGAACATGACTGGACGGCACGTCGGTCTGCTGACCTTTTTGGACAATGGCACTGGACCCAACGTTATCAGAGTCTGGTGTGGTGCGCACCAGCTTGACCTCATCATGGCCGACGTCTATCAAAAATTGCTTCAAGATGATTTCTATTCTATTCTCGTGGCCCTTATTGGCTACTTGCGACGCCAGAAGAATATATTTGCCGAGATGAAGACGACATACCCGAAGGTCTCTATTACACGCTGGCTTTCTATGATCAAGGTCATGACCTGGTTCAAGACGCATAGGATCTCTGTTCTTGTCTAATTAGACCAGAAGCTCCCGCCATGCCGTCCATCTGCAGCCTGGTGGGTGCTTATGATGTCCGTTCATTCGCTTGCTCGAGAAGCGTCAATGGTGTTCATGCGCCTCCAGGGCATGACTACATTGGTGTCCCAACATGTGATAGAATTGTCCAACCTATCGCAAACGTTTTGCCGGTTGGTGGGGGAAAAAGGTCCATTGATGCAGTCCGAGTTGCAAGCCATGGCAGACGCTGCAGCTGATTCTGGCGGTCATGTTGCAACTGGGGGATTCGCAGCCCTTTTTTCGAGCGTTGAGCAGTTCGTTCGGGGGCTTGGAACCTTCGTATCTGTCAAGCTCGACGAGATTCCTGCCGAGAACGGCGCACGGATTCAAGTTCTCCGACTCGTTGGTTCGGCGTTTCTTTCAGCATCTTTGCAGCTTACTTCGATCACTGCCGAGCGAAACAGTTCAAATGAGGCTGCAGATGCTACCGATCAGCTTCCCCCAGTGATGCCACATGAGCTTATTAAATACGGAAGGTCACAATTTTGCGCCACTGTTCGCAAGCACATTCTACCATTGCAGGCAGTCAAGTTTACACCACAGCAGATCGAAGCCATCGAAGAATAACATGGGGAGATGATTCGATGCTATCATTCTGAGAGGAACATGCAGCTTGCAATCGATGCCTGGGATCACAAGACGTCGTTTAGGGACGGTTGGGGTCTTTTGGGGTCGCGATTCCCGGCGCTATTTGAATTTGCAGGAGGCTTGGCATCAGTCTTTCCAGGCACTTCTACGGTCGAGGCAGATTTCTCCAGGATAAGGCGTGAGAAGGATAATTTCAGGCAGAGTCTGTCTGATTTCGGTTTAGAAACTGTTCTCCATGACCAGCAGCACAAGAAGCTTCTGAAGATCACAATTAAAAAGTGATGGTGTTGTTTTTTAGTGTCGGAAACTGGCAGATTGTATAGTGCCACTTCGATGCCACTATTAAAATTCTGAATATGCCACTATTAGCTTAATATCGGCAATATTGGCAATTGCCACTATTACTCAGGCTTGGCAATCACTGTTGTAACCTGTTGATAAATTTTGATTGCTGAAAAACTTTACCTTTTAGGTAATTATTATCAGGATTGTTTACATTTTGTGAAATTCCCCTATTTATAAAGTCGAATTCAATTAGGTCCGATTTTTATTATAGAAGTGGATTCGGTTAGGCGGCGTCAAGAATCAGATGGTTTTATATCATAGAAATAGAGTCGATTAGGTACGGCCTCAAGAATCAGACGGTTTTATATTAATTAATGAGGTCCACTAAACAGTACCGTGTCCAAATAGGCTTATTTAGAACTCGATTTTACTCGATTTTGATTGGCTGTTTTCAGCCTGCATTTTTTGCATTTTTTTGGGTCCCGCTCACTTTTGGCGCCTCTCCGCTGTCTTACATATACCACCCCATCCCACCAAGCAAACAAGCAAGCAACCAACCAATTGACCAGGGAAACTTACCAAACAAACAAACAACGCTAAACCCTAAACCCTAAACCCTCAACCCTAAACCCTAAAACCTAAAACCTAAACCCTGCAGGCTGAAAACAGCCAAT
>CM047587.1:43069261-43100033 GCA_026184515.1 Peronosclerospora sorghi | reverse complement strand
CCTAAAACCTAAAACCTAAACCCTGCAGGCTGAAAACAGCCAATCAAAATCGAGTAAAATCGAGTTCTAAATAGGCCTATTTGGACACGGTACTGTTTAGTTTTTCCATTAATTAATTACAGGCGGTGCGGGTAGGGCGACCCTAAATTCATTTAAATTAATAAAAAGGGTCTTATCCTAAATTAGAATTATGCGCAGCTAAGATACTACAGTGATTAATTCGTCCGTGAGCAAGATGCCGCTCCTCGCGCCACGACCGGCGAGGAAATCTTCTTCTAAGACACACAACAACATATTTTGGCACATACCCCGTCAAACGCTTTTGTTAAACGAGTGCTTCTCTTGCTATTCAAGCAACGTCTTGGCTACACTAAAGTTTATGATTGGGTAGATATTGACAAGGATTGCACACTGGACACCGCCATGCCAATTGTATGTATCCTTGTCAATCTCTAATCTGTTTATCTGCCCAATCTATCCTTCAAAAAATCAATATCAATTTTTTGCATGTGGCAATCAATACAGCCATTGGGTCTTACACGCAGAGACAACAAGTACCTTTTATTTCTCTTTAATTTTTCAGGAAGGTGGACAGTCTTTGTGAAAAAGTGTCCTATTCTGTGAAATTAAAAAAGCGTCCTATTCTATGAAATACTGCCAAAAAGTGTCCTATGCTATAAATTTGGGTCGCCCTACCCCCCCCCCTTACCCTACCGGCACCCCCATGTGACTTTCGACCAATAGAAATACTAATATACAGAGGCCTGGTTATTAATGAAGCTACACACCATTATATTATTTTTCAGGGAGGTGGACCGTGTTTGTGACAAGTGTCCATGAAATTACAAAAAAGTGTCCTATTCTGTGAAGGCAACCGCTAGGGACACACGAAAAATTACTCCGGACACAATTTTAGACAATTTTGAGATGTAAAAGGTAATTTTGTACTATTCATGTAAGAGCGTGTAATAACGTCGACCAATTATCGGGACATTTTTTCGTCCCAAATACTACGGGACGAAATAGATCTCCAGCTAATTTGTACGCCTTCTCACATGACCGCGTCTCGCGTAGTTTCACGCGGCCGATTATGTTACCATATATTGCAGACATTGTGTGATCGCATAGAGCGTGTGCGTGTGAGTGTATATTTATTTGCAATAACTTCAGTTTTCGTGAAAAACTCCGGAATTCAATTTCATGGTTGAAAATAAGTAAATCTAGAAGACGTAATTAGACGACACTCATCCCCCATTTGAAACCTTGACGGTCAAGATGGAACGCGGGCAGAAGACCGACCAGGCAGATTGTACCCCCGTGCAGACCGTGGTCGATGATTCTCCCGCCATTGATGTCGCGTGTGCGCAGGATGCGATTTCGTATTGCCAGAAGGAAGCCAGCGTGGCTGCTTTATTACGCGAAGCACCGGACCTAATTCATCCCCGAAGGATGGTCGATGCAGTGCAAAAATTACGCCTCTGCATGATCCTCCGCGTTGATGTACTGTCCACTGACTGTGCGATTGCGTTATCGACGGAAAATCACGCCAAAGCGTCTACAATTGTAGCATCCTTGCCATTGTCGTCGAAGAAAATTGTGGCGCTTAACGACGACGGAACTGATGACGACTCTTCAATAGAGGGTCAAAATGTACTACTCAAGACATCACCGTGTTGCAGAACACGCACTACGCTCAGATGCTGCGCTAGCTGCCAACCATGTACATTCCGGAGAGGCATTGTTTAACTATAGAGACGAACTGGCGCACCCGATGACATGGGCATTTGTGCTGCCGTTCTTCGTTGTTGGTATTTACGTGAATATCGCAAGAATGTCCACGTTCTTGCGTCGGCGGCGAGAGGAGCGCCGAATCGACAGCAAGCTTTACGGACGGAGACTTTGTACATAATAATAATAAGCCCACCTAGGGACCAAGAATTTTAAACCCAATATTTACACAAACTTTCGTGATCTTAGGAATTTCAAATAATTTTTTTAAATTTCATTTTGTTAAAAGATCGTATATAACAATATGTTGAGAATGATTTTGTACATGTTTTTGGGACCGACGAGGTGCACCCCCCCCCCCAATCTCCTGACCCGTGTGCACGTAGCAAATGTGCACCTAGTCGGTCCCTTTATGTTACGGAAAACCCGTGAGTAAAAGAAAAAGCCAAAGACATAGCCGAAGTCGTCGAATTTCGAGGACTTCTTCAACATTCAGTGGAAGTCCAGTATATTCCTCGCTTGCGACTGACGCCGAGTATGTTGACAGGTTTACATCTGACGACGAGTCCCTATACGACGTTGGAACTGAAGGTGAAAAAAACGTACGGTGCATACACCCGAGTAGGGCTCGCTCACCCCAAGCTTGCAAGGAAGAAAAGACAGGCGCCAGAATGAACCAACTCGGCAGAGATTAGCGCTTGTTATTGACGGACAGGCTCTTGAGTTTGCTCTTCGTCCTCAATTGCGTCGCCTTTTCTACCAAGTGACGCAAAAATGCGCGTCGTCGGTCATCTGTTGCCGAGCGTCTCCAAAGCAAAAAGCTGATATCGTTGACTTTGTTCGTGAGTTCGAGTCGGAGAACGTCACGCTGGCTATTGGAGATGGAGCAAATGATGGTGCAATGATCCATACAGCCCATATTGGTGTCGGGATCTGTGGTCAGGAAGGAGCTCAGGCCGTGAATACTTCGGACTATGCCTTCTTAGCCCAGTTTCGATTTCTCCAGCGGCTTCTTTTTGTGCACGGTCGGTGGGCTTACCGACGCGTTGCCAAAATCATGAGCTATATGCTGTATAAAAATGTAACGTATGTGCTCATTACCTTCTGGTTTGGATGCTTCTGTGGATTTTCCGGGCAGCCACTTATCCTGGATGTAGCTTGCCAAAGTTTTTACGTTCTTTTCACGAGTGTGTCTTTGGTGCTTTTTTGCTGTTTTTGATCAAGACGTATCTTCTTTCAGTGCGTCCAAGTTTCCGTACTTGTATGAACTTGGTCAGAAAAATGTGCTGCTGGCACGCCATGTGTTTTGGCCGTGGATATTAAATGGCGTGTGGCACTCAATTGTGATTTTCTTTGTTTCTGTTTCTTCGTGGGCATTTGAGGTCTTTGGTCTAAGTACTCTCGACCAGCCTGTGATTGTTACGAACTCGGGAAAAAGTGGAGGACTTACCACTTTAGGCTTCGTGGTATTTACGAACCTTGTGGTGGTTGTGAACTAAGTTATTCCTGGAGACGTTCATGTTGACATGGCACTTTCTTCTCGTGATTGCGGTGTCTATACTTTTGTGGTTTACTGTTGGATTTCCATTTCACAACCAAATGTTGGATTTCCACAAGCTATTGGCGAAATGGAATACCTAATTGAGCTGCCAACCTTGTGGCTTGTCTGTCTTTGTGCTGTTTTTAAGTCTCGTACGTGATGGTCTGTGGAAATCGCGCGTCGACTTTCGCTTCCAGCTACGTACCACATTCTTCAGGAGCGCGAAGTGATGGGCTTACCAAATTCTCCTCGCAGTATGCTTCGCGAGTACTGTCGATCTGCTTCCGAGCGAGACCCAGTCGGGAACTACAGATTGCTACGCTTCGAAAGCCCGGAAGAATATTTCATGCGGTCTTCTCCGCTTGGCGAGAGGTTAATTGCTGTCCCTGGCTCCCAGCCACCTAGTGGTGACGGCACTAGCGACTCGAAAAGTAATTTTCAAGTCCAGCAAAAGAAGCATAATCTACGCATTCGAGGATCTTTGCATGCAAGTGGCAGCAATGGCAACTTCAGTTCAGGAGCACCTTCTCTTTTGACTACTACCGGATCTCTTACACTGTCTAGCACTGCGAATGCAGCAATTGCTTCTCGTCCGTCTTCATTCAATGCAGCTCCGAAAGGCTGGTATCATGGGTACGCATTTTCAGAGGATGAGAACATAGACAGCGACGTCGAGGCAGCTTCTTCTAGGAGCGATCTCGACCAAGTTAAATCCATTGGAGCGCATGCATCGATCAAGAAAGTTCTCAAGTCAGTTCGTGGCAGAAAGAGTGCTTGATGTACAAATAATGGTATGGCTCGAACTCTTGTGGTCAAACTCGGTTTACTTAGCGGAAAGGAGGGATTCAATGTTATATTTTCAAATCTGCGAACTTAGTACACCTTTGTATTTTTGTTTCTAGTATTTATTCTAGGGACCGACTAGGTGCACCAGACCCCCACGCTTTTCTGTTGAGCTTCTATCCAATATTTCTATTTTGTGTGGTGGGGTTGGGGGGGGGGGGGGCGGGCGGAAAGGGGGGGGGGGGGGGGGGGGGGGGGGGTACACGTAGCAAATAGGGGTGTGCACACCTAGTCGGTCCCATTTTTTTACATCTCAAAATTGTCAAAAAGTGTGTCCGGAGTAATTTTTGGTGTGTCCCTAGCGGTGGCCTTCTGTGAATCCTGCCAAAAAGTGTTCTATTTTCTCTAAAATTTCTCTATTATTATAAATACGTTTTTTTATTCATAGAAAACTTCCCAAGGCAAACGAATCTCGGAACGACGTCTAAAAAACAAACGCTACTTCCTTAAACTTCCGAAATCAGCTACCAGCCCATGGAACTCGAGCTACTACTGCCTTGACTAGCACGGTGGTAGGTGCGGGGATGCGTGGTAGTGCCACCAGCAGTTGTACTTCCAGAGTCAGGTCCACTGTCGGGAGGGACATAAGCCATCATTCGAATCCAACGACGACGGCGCACGGAGGCGCCCAAGCGCTTCATACCTGATTTTCCCCGATCCAGATGACACTTAAAACGAGGAAAATCCGTGGCGTAGCTCCAGCCTTCGTCGTCACAATCCGTGTAACTCTTGTCAATGCGCCAGGGAGTGGTCCAACTCTAATCTGGTGGCAGGGTCACCTGCTCAAAACTCATGGTCTTGTCACCATCGCGATTCGAAAAGCGCGGGCGATCCGTCGGAAGCAAGTGGTTGGGAGCCCATTTTCCAAACATGCTTACACGCTGATTTTAAAAAATTTCCTCAAGTCCCACGCTTCCATCAAGCGTACTGTTGTTGCGCGTGTCACTCGGCCGTCGCCGAGAAGGTGCGCCTGCGGACATAGCCCTTTGTGTGCGGCTCGAGACTCCATTTATTGTTTCCACGCTAGTTGCGTGGCCACCTTCGTTCAAGACAGTGCTTGATTCCTCCGCATCCAGTGCCTTGTTGAACCTTCAAGGATTAGTTTCGAGATTTTTACGACACCTTCTTTGGTAGCCGAAGTAATCTTCGATTTGAACATGGGTATTTTTCGAAAACGGAATGCCGACATACACCCTGGCAACAAGTGAAGCCCTGTAGCATTCGTGCTGGGCTCAATCGCATTCCCTTTCTCGACGTGAAAACAGTCCGTATCTTTGTACGGAATTTCGACCAGTGTTAGCTTATGCTCGATCTCAAGTCGATCCATTTCCAACTTGTCGCGATCTTGAGACGAGAAAGGCACATGCACAATTTGTTCAGCCATGGTTGTAGCCGGCCCAAGCGCGGACGTGCTTTTTCCACGGTACTTCATCTCGCGCACCTCACCGCCATACTCTAACGAGTCTTCCCATTTGCTAACGACATGTTTAGTATCACCAGCTTCCTTGAAAATATTCTGCCACCGGGACAATGTATTTTCGGCGTAGAGGAGGTAAAAAAATGCAAAACAGTCTTGATGGCCGGGTGCAAACCGTACTCTCCGACGCTACCTGAGGCTTCCGGAATGGGAGCGAGGCTGCTGGAGTTCGACCCCCGTGTCGGCTGGGAGAAAGCAAAAAACATCACGTGGACAAGCGCAGCAGTGAGCACGATCCCAGCATCATGGCCATGAACAGGTCCAGATACGCTAGCGCAAGGCCGTCGGAAGGATTGCTCCGGGGCACGCCGCATGTCGTCGTCTCCATGCAAAAAGATGTTTGCCAAAAAGCTGTAGGGGTGTGAGCTAAATAAATAACCCCTGATTTTAGCGTGTGGAAAATGTAATCGAGTTATTACTTCGGTAGTTAGTTCAAAAATTACATTAATCTATAAGGCCGGGTATGATTGATACTTTTATTATTAGTAGCAATATTCATCTCTATTGGTCGAAAGTCACGTGTGTGGGGGGTGCCGGTACGGTCGAGGGGGAGGGGTAGGGCGACCCTAAATTTAGGGTCAGCCCCCCCCCCCGATCAGGTCCCTTTCATGATTTACCATAGTTATCTGATTAAAGAGGGATAGAAATCCTGTTCTTGCGCCTTTAATACCTATCAGACTTCATTTCTAAATTTTCTACACAGTTCCATCGTTGGGATGGCAACGCTCAAGCGCCACGTCTTCCTCGTCGTGGCTCTCGTGATCTCAGCCACTAGTTATGCTCAATCGTCCGAAAACGCCGTTCCATACCGGGACCTCGGCAATTCAACTCATGCCCATGGCAAAGGATCCGTTCGCGCGAACGAGAAAGTGGTGAATACCTTGGAGGAGGAGAGGGCGGGGGAGGCGGGGGAGAAGGTTGTTAAACTGTTTGGGGCAGTCATATCTAAACCCATGGACACAGAACCCATGGCAAAGGCATTAGAACAACTCGGTGAAAAGAATGAGGAGGCACAACGCGTTTCCGACGTAACGAAGGACAAGCAACCGGGCCACGACCTTCTCGACGATGCTGCTCTTGCATCGGCAGTGGTTGAGAAAGTGTCTAGTCATCCAGAAGCAGCGGACGAAGTGGGGCGCACTGTCGTTGGTGTGAAAAGAAAAGCGAATGTGCTTCAAAAAGGGAAGCAAAAGCAAAAACAGCAGGTCGTGGATCTACAGGGGGAACAAGGAACGAGTCGGGCTGCCGTGCCTCCAAGTGAGACAGTCGATGAAAACGAACATGTGGGTACGCTATGGATGGAAAAGTTGATAGGTGAATGGGGTATCGATCCTGACGAAGTCGAAAAAATAGAAAATCAGTTTAAGAAGTGGAACCTCAAGCAGTGTGATGATAGAAGAGTGCGCAACATGGCTATTGGAACTGTTTACTTCAGGCCGGGGGTGGACAAGTCGAAAGTCAAAGGAAAAGAAACCAACCACAAGTCGGTTAAACGCATTAAAAAATCAGTACGTGGTATCTCTCATAATTTCCGTAACCATGGTTATATGTTGGAAACTCAAAATGTGAAGAACATGGCGCTGGACATGTATTCCACGGAAACTAGGACGCCAGGCATTGTTGATATCGTTGAAATGGCTATTGGAAAAGCTTTCTACGATTTTATACATCGCAATAAAGAATCGATTCCTTCAACAGTGCCGGTACTAAACTCTTGACGCTCAGGAAATGGGGGTACTCTACCCATGTTTTTTGGGTATTACTTGGTATCAACGAGTGGACTCTAATCCCGTTGGAGGGTTTCTCACACGCTATGATGACTCTTAAACGAGAATATAGAACCACTTTTTCATAGTTTTCTTTTCAATGTCAAGAAAGTTAAAGGTCTACTAAAGCTCGCATCGATACTTTCAACAGTATACAACAGTGTGCATGCATATTGCGATACACCGGTCCATGTTCGGCTCGTTAGCAGCACCAGAGTCTCGACCGCACTCTCTAGTCGTTGACAAGGTCGGCATTGTGGCTTATTATCACTTGGACGTTAGCCTCACTTGAAGTCGACGCCCTTTTCTCTTCAACTCCGGAAACACAAGCTCGAAGGAGACGCCATGATAACGTTAGACTCTCCCTCCCTTGATTGATATCAAGATCCCATTCTTCTCAGTTGATTCCTTTCTCGTCGTTGAGCGGTGAGCATTTAAAGCTTCTCTCTAGATGACGATGGTATGTGTGCTTTCTCCATATGCGGTAGAAATTGGAGGCTCTCTTGTGGCGGTGGGCTACCCGCTATCCTCGGCCACAAGATGCTGCCATGCTTTTTATGACTCATGCGCGAACGATGATTGATTTGCCTTCGCCATGACTGATTGTGCTGGGGTTCACGTTAGCAACGGCCAATTCGAACTTTTGTGAACAGCAGAGGTCCATAGCGAATTGCTGCTTGCTGATGGAATCGGACCAGGCCAGAGAGAACCATTTTCACTGCAAACTACTTGCAATGTTCAGGAAAGCAGTTTTGAGTGAAAATGGTTCACTCTGCCCCGGTACGAATCGACCACGTCTAGACTGCTACGTTCAGAGTTCGCACTGACACGCAAGTTTGGTATTTGAATAAAGCGCACGTTATGATGTCGACAGTCCATAGCACTATTGGAAGTGTCTACTTCGAGCGTGGCATATTTCTGGCTATAGTTGAAGAAAGAAAACACACATATAAACAATTAGTACGCGGGCTGCGTATTTCCATCGACAGTAAAAAGTCGTGAGCGCGGCGCTGGCGGAGAAAACGCCCATTCTTTAGATCGTTCATATGTGATGTTCATTCCGGGCAATCAAACAAACAATTTCTTTAGTTACGACGGCTTTGAACGCACGCATGAAGCAAAGGAAAGGTACTCGATACATGATGAGGTCTTGCATCGGAACTAGAGTTTCTGCTTGGTCTCGACGAGAGGACTCCAATACCATTTCGGATTTTTCATCGCACGAAATGCATGCCATTCTAACGCTTAGCTTCCGACCGAATGATGTTTTATCGATCTTTCTTCTGCCATTCGTAATCCAATGCGTAAGTTTCCGGCCAGTCGACGTACTCCATGTGTGACTACAGTGTAGCAGTAGTAACAGCGTAAAAAGAACGTAATAAAGAGAAGACAAACTATATTTACTCCACTAATCCACTGATAGCGTATCCACAAAGTAAAACGTATGCGAACCGCGATACGCCACACTCCACGAAAGAAAAGTCACGCTCCGTCCCCGAAAGATTCAAATTACATCTCTTAGGGAACTAAGTGAATTTTAGGCTTAAAATTCTTTTAATTTTATAATAGGAAATTTTTAAATTCATACCTTCTTCCCTTAAATTCACACCTTGTCCAAACTATTTACTAAATAGCCCCAGGTCCAACATCGATAATGAGCTAAATTCATTTTATTCGAATTCAAATTTGAGCTAGGAAATTTTCAAATGCATACCTTCTTCCGCTAAATTCACACCTTGCCCAAATTTTCTACTAAAATAGTCTCTTCAATTCATCTGTCTCTGCAATAGTACTACTAGTTGACCAGTATCGCTTTTGGCACTCGGTACTTGGCTGATATAGCAAACGATGCCAAGGGTTCTGTCGATTTTGGATGTAGCCATTTTGGCTTTCAAGCAAACTCTCAAGGTGGAAACGGATTGGCTATAATTGCATGGGTGCATGCTAGACGATTCTCATGCTTATATGACTTAGAGCAGCGGACCGAGCAGCGGTCCCTACACGTCTCACGCAGCGTACAGTACCTGACTGAAACAGTCGAGGACGGTAGTGAATTATTCCTTACGTCTGACGCAGCGTTTCTTGCACCAGTTTGTGTGATCGGTATCGAGCGCGAGACATAAACATTTGTTGCAGAAAGCTAGGAGCTTAGCACTAAAACCACTCGGGCCATCACAGTGTGCAAATAGTTCACCACGACTGGTTCAGGTGCGCGCGGCTGTAGACAGCCTGCCGAGCTATTCCATCTTGGACAGAACAGAGAGGACAAATGGATGGAGAAGATTGCCCCGCAGCACGGCGTTTCGCTCGAGACCCTCATCGAAGTCGGTTTTCGAGCCATGACTTATCCAAGTGTCGCATTTTTTGTTACCAAGAACGCGAGCGAGCCAACGGCTACAGTAATCTCGGTGGGCACTTCTTACGCCACAAGGACGCAGTTGGGCGGATCAGGTCCGGTTTTGCTGAGCGGTCCCCTGATTCTTGTGGATGGATCGAGTAGTCGTCGAGGATATCCTCTTCTCCCATTCGTGGAGCGCCCGCTTTAGTGGAAGAACGCCACGATGACGTCCCTAAGCTCCCAAATTTCATCCAAAAGATCTTCACGGCAACAGGTAATAAGATTGCTAAAGTTTGTCCGGGAAGTTCGGCATTTGCATAAACGGATAGACGAGTTCGAGACCAGCAATTGTGTCCATCATTGCAGTCTTCAACGACCCGTCGTTTTTCAATCTTTACTTCGAAGGGGGTCATGAAGACGACAGCCATCACAAGTACAATCCAAATGCTCACTGCGAGCGTAGCCGTTTTCACCTGATTTCATTCTCTCAGCTCAAGAACGAGGCCATCCTGAGTGCTCAGGCGATCTTCTCAACCTTGGCCTGATCGCGTATTGTATCATGCCGAACGCACATAACCATCTCGTCTCATGGGGAAGGACATCAACATCGTTGCGTCATTTAGCAAGACATCGCCCTCGATCGTCTTAAAGCGCCGAAGGACTTCCTGGATCTTGTCCAAGAGACTCTCGTGGGATGAGATTACTCAATAGCCTGGTTAACATGGCACTAGACCTCGGAGGACACCTTCTCGCCTGCCGATGGTCTGGTTTACATAACAGTGTATCGACCACCAGGACGAGCAGCGACTTTCGTTAGTTTTCGAATGGCAAGAAGGTATCGGCAATACGCAACCGTGAACTGCTGATAATGGGACAAGGTTTCCTGCTCCCGACGCAGGAATCTCCCTATAGACACTCATCCAAGCGTTTGATAAGGCTTAATAGGTGGGGGCCATGGCGCAACCAGCATCGCCAGAAAATACGGCGGTATCATCCCCATTACAAGCCTTTTCGCTTGGTGGATAAGATCATTTCGTCGCTTTCAATACTAATTCCTTGATTCGTTTCCAACTTCATCACCCAGATAGATAGATATGCATCCTCATATCTGTCAGACACTTTCCACATCCCTCTACCTCAAGTAATTTAGCACCACAAAAATCATCAAATTCTCTGATCACGACCATCATCTTGCTAGTCGTCGTGATCTCCATCATCGCGTGTATGATCATCACAAACACATGGACCATTTCCTTTCCAAACCTCTTCTTTCCATAGGAAGCGCTCAAGACATGCTGAGCTCGGTGATGAGCGTAAGGGGCTGCTGATATGAGCTGTAGCGTAGCCTCATCGGCCTCGTGTGTAACTGTAAGTTCAAACCTATAAGTACTCATAAGGTAGGAACGAGTGCGTTGACTCGAACGTGTAGATTGCACTACCACGTAGCGTACTACAATAAAAATGTTCACGTGCGCTAGGTGGATTTGGATTTTTTCGATCAATTAACCACACAGATGAAAATGCAGTTTTCAAGGCCTGACTGACAATTCATATAGTGAGTGACCTACACGACTTGCTTGCCGCGTGGGATGATCATGTCCCGTCATATACCAAAGTACACTGCAGCCTTGACGAACATCACCCGAAGTCATCCCTCTACTCTGAGACTCAAATCCTCACCCATTGCCTTCCCAAGAGCAATCTTCATAAGCTTATCATTCGGTTTCGTTCTTATATTTGGGGTCTTCCCTTAGCTGTTCCAGATATAGCTCCGACCTGGTACAGTCGACCAAATGGTTGTGGCTCTTGGTTACCAGAAGATCAGAAGGTAGCTGCTTGGTAGAATGGGTACAACCATGGTAAAAGAATCGTGTAACAAGAATTCGCTTGCCATAGCCATGTAAGCAAATTTCTTCGTATAGACGATGTCCTTACGTTTCTTTTAGCTTTTGCATTTTCACAAAAACTTGATGAGGTTGATAACCAGACTTGATGAGGAGATATTCCCATACTCGGGCGAGCTCTAAACCGAGGTGGTACCGAATGCAGTTGCTAGTATCATCCGTATACGGCTGCAAGGAAGTAGCGACGATTGGAGTTTTAAAGTACTCGTTCCCAACAGCCATAAGAATGAGCTTGTCATGCTGGATATCGAAAGAACTACCGAGACGCCTGTACAACTGTTTCAAGTTCGCTCCAACTTGATTGATGTCCAACTGATGCGTACGGACGTAAGAGGCTGCAAGTGGATGATTGTGGCGGAAGAGAGTCATTTCCGCCGAGTATTTATTTGCCTTTTCCATAGACCACGCGATACTCTGGCGATGTCAACCAATTCGAGAGTGCGAGGGGGGGGGCGGTGCTCTTTCCTCATGCGAATCTTCTGTCGCCTCCTTCTCATCCCCTCGCACCATTTCTTTTCCTTCACCCTCTGCTTGGCTACTTTGATCTCGATGAGGATTCGCATCCTCGGATGCCTTGTCTACAGCGGGGATGGACAGATCGCAACTGCTTGTTGCGACTAGCACTGCCACAATGGCAAGGAAAACGTGCTTGCCCATGGAAAAGAGATTCGCGGAGAAACGTTACGTGTTGGGTGTGAGGAAGATTAGAGACAGTATGTCATGGACACTGGTTCAGAAGTTTTCTTCGTACTGGGCGTCTACTGTACATGAATGTATCCTCATCTCCAATCCATCATGATCATTTCGATGGATCCTCCAACCGACCTTCTAAATTAGTAATCCACTATAACACGCTAATCTCGCCATAAACGTAAATCTTTCTCTGGTCATAAGCTCAAGTATAATGTGTACAATCCTCTTCTGTCCTCATTTCTAGTGAATCAACGGATTGCCTTCGTTGTGTAGCGACTCCACCGCATCTGCAAAGTGTATAAGCGTTCCTGCTCATGCAGACAATATTTAATGGATATGACTATGCACCTTCAAGTCGCACAAAGCATGTGCTCAACTGCTGTGGTAGTACATGTGGGTGTAGCAGTTTTTCGCATAGAAAAAAGACATAGATCAGAAATAATCAAGTATGCTAGCAGCAACAGGGCGGCCACGATAGCTCCAGTTGTGTTTGTGGTCACCAATACTAGTGGAACTTTTGGTGGAATATATTGATGTGGTACGCTGTAAACAAGCAAAGGGTACGTTAATGGTGTTTTGTAATTTACACAATTTTAGTTATGAAGCGGCGTGCGCTATACACAAAAGAGAATCTACTGAGATAGAGTGGAGGAGATCGACGCCTTGGTTGACTGACGTTTCTTACAAAATGATTTCGTGCGAGGTACCTCGTTCCATTCAAAGCAAAAAAAATAGTGAGTGAACTGTCAGCCTCAAATCACGTACACTCTTGACTCAGCATTGAAGGACAGTCAGTGCCACGTGCATCGGATGCAAACGATAACCCGCGCGCCAAGACATTTGAATGTATTCACAAGCAGTGATCCGTCGGAATCGTTACCACATACACTCGGCACTTGGTGACCACCACTTTGCCTATTCTACCATATGGGTTTGCTACAGCTGGTCACTGTCGTTAGGGTCTGTACAAATAAAATTCAAAATTAATGAATAATGTACACACACGAACTACTCCATCTTGAAGTTTTCTACAAATTGACAAAATTACCGTTGGACTAATTTCTGTTGAACACGTCAAATCCAAAGTCAATTTCGTAGGTTGGATGATACATCTGTTCAAAATCAATGAATACATTTGATCTGTACAGTACACACGTATATGAATGACATCACGCACTACAGTCTCGAATTTTCCTCGCACCCAACACGCAACGTTTCTCGCAGATCTCCTTTCCATGTGCAAGCACATTTTCCTTGCCATCGTGACAGTGCTCGTCTTAACAAACACTTGCGCTCTGTCCATTGCCGCTGTAAACAAGGCTCATCGAGATCAAAGTAGTAGTCAAGCAAAGGGTGAAGGCAAAGAAATGGTGGGAGGGGATGAGAAGGAGGCGCCGACAGAAGATTCGCATGAGGAACGAGCACCGACCAAGCTCGCACTCTCGAATTGGTTGACATCGGCAGCGCTCATGTGTCCCCTGAGAAAATTCAACACCAAGTGGAAAGGGATCTCCTCCGACAGGAACATCCAGTTGCAGCCTTTTACGTCGATAAGTTTATGATCGACATTAATCAAGTTGGAGCGAGCTTGAAACAGTTGTACGAGCGTTTCGGTAGATATTCCAACATCGAACATGGCAAGATCATTCTTATGGCTTTTGGGAACGAGTACTAAAAAACCAAACATCCCATTCACGAGATATCTTTCGGTAAGCCAGAAAACGTCGAGTTCTGGTGTCATGATTTGGGTACAGGTCTCTTTAAGATTGGGAATGGATGTTTGGTTTTAAAGTACTCGTTCCCAATAGCCATGAGAATGAGCTTGTCATGGTCGATGTTGGAAGATCTACCGAAACGCTCGTACAACTGTTTCAAGCTCGCTCCAACTTGATTAATGTCGATCATAAACTTATCGACGTAAAAGGCTTCTTCGACGAGTCTGGCTACGACCCTCGTAGAGTCTTTGTGAAGATACGAAAATTACATGTCGGAATGTCAACATTGTATAAGAAGGACTATGCTTACATGGCTCTGGGAAGCGAATTCCTATCGTATGATTCTTCTCTCAAGGTTGTACCCATTTTGCCAAGCAGCTAAAAACGCGGGGTCGAGCTTTTGAAGTCGGAGCCCTATCTGGAAGCGCTTATGAGAGACCCAACAAATAGGAAGTATCCGAAATTGAGCTTGTAGCGCGTGTGGTTACAAAGGTAATGGGTGAAGATTTGAAGCTACGAGTAGGGGATTGATTTCGGCTTGATGATCGATGGAGGCTGTGTACATAGAGTGTACTTGGGTGTGATGTGGAATCAATCACACACGTGCAAACAGGACACGTAAGTCTTTCTTTACTGTACACCCAGTTGTATTTTTCCCATTTGTTCCTTTTGAGTACCTATACACTTCATACGAAGCTTTTCAATTTCATGCCTCTCAAGATCAAGTGTGCGTGTGCGTAGATAATTCAGCAACTTTTCTTAAAAATCTTTTCACAGTGCAACTAACGCATAGTTATTTTTCAACCTGTCAATCCGAGGTTGTTTATGTAGGAGAGATCCCTTTGGATGATCTTACACTACCTAGCTGGTAGATTAGACCGGTAGGATTATGCGTAAGCATAAGTACGGGCGTATGGGTCAAGATTTCCGAAATTTTATTCAAGCTTAATTTTTTTAAGAAAATTAATCCTGAACTTTGTCCTTTTGAAATTACATTTTAGCAAAACTCCCCTCGAAACTGTTTCCGCAGCTCTTGCAACAGATGCGCAGTCGTAACAATGCTCTTCTTAGCGTAATCCTTAAAAACATCGGCTTGATGTCAATATGTGTTGAAGATTTACAAGCGATGCGTGTGTGCAGTCTGGTATGGTGCTGCATACAAACTTCAAGTGATGCGCGACCATTGTGGTCACGTATGCATTTATGCATTTTTAGATTCTATCTTTATATTATGTTTTAGGTTAGGTTCTTAAGTACGCATTTATAATTATTATATTTTTTTACCTTAAAACACGCATTTACATCCTGCCCTCGAGCGCCCCTACCCTGACAAGTAAGGCGCGCTTCTTTCGTTGAAACCTCCTCCCAAGCCGGTAAGGCACCAACGGCCGACACTGTCACAACTGAAATTTACAAGTGCCCCCAACTCGTGTCAATTTTCTACAGGTTATGAGCCTATAGGGACACGGGGGCTCGTAAAGCTTGTTCTAAGTTTCTAAGTATACTTAAGCTACGTTCTGTCGTTGTGGATTGCGCGGAACTGTCTCCTGTATTTAACTGGAGTGAAGTCGATTGTTCCGTTGTGGATCACGTTGCTATCGCGGTTATTGTTTGGTTCGTAGTGCCTTTTTACCATGGATGAAGGCGAATCGTTCGACCAGGAGGGCGAATTGAAGGCGATGCTCTTGCAGGGCAGGAAGATGAACGATAGGTTGAACGAGATCGAAGAAGAACGGTCTCAAGGATTGGGGCGGAGTGTTTCTCCGGTTACGGCGAGGGATTCGCTGGTGATAGGTGGGAATTCACCTTTCCAAGAAAGCATAAGGAATTTTGCGCTATTTCGGCAGCAGATTACACTGAACGACTTAAAAGTGGATGAAGGCACCGAGAGAGGAGGCGCGCCTCGTATGGCAAGTCCGCGAGAACCCCCTGTATTGCATGGAGGTATACCTGAAGCAAGGCATGCGGCTGGAATTTTTTGTTAACCAGGGCACACAGCCGCCCCTTAAAAGATACCCAAGTTGGTGGTGCAGAAGTTCGCGGGTGCTGAAATTTACCCTGGATTTGACCCTGGATTTCGAGACTGGGCGTACCTATTTATGGAAGTGTTGGAGTTGCAGAGATTTCGTCTGGATTCGCGTGGACTGAACGAATCAAGGTAAATAAAGTAGAATATCTCGATGGTGCAACATCAAGGTATTTTCCTTCAAATATTGGTGTATGGTGGAGGTCTCGCAGACCTTGCATTACGTGCTGGACCAGATGTGGCGTGAGTACAATGTTACGATTTCGCACCATCAGGCGGCGCAACTATTTGCGAGTGAAAAGGACGCGAAACGGTCCTGTAACTAGCACCTGTTGTACCTGCCAGCATTGGCGCGTGAAATCGAATCAAGCGAGAATATTATAGTCGAGAATTTAGTCAAGTATGCGGTTCCGAGTCTCAAGTATGCCATGATGACGCGCTACAACCCGTCAAGGACGGACTACATTTTGCACGCACACGAGCTGGTGGCGTGGGCGTAGGAGGTGGAAGAGGACCACATAAAGAGAAGAATAGGACCAAGGATGATAGTTAACGTGGTACAAGAAAGCAAGAAAGCAGTTACGTGCTACAGTTGAAGTGGAAAAGGACATTTTCGCCGAGAGTGTACCAAGAGATCTGACAAGCGCGAGAAGCAGGAATATCGCAAGGCGAAGAAAACTTCAGAGAGATAGAGTACGGTCTAGCTAATACGGACGCAGGTACAGAGTGGTCTGAAGAACTGAATTTAAGTGATGTAAATGAAAATGATGCATAGATACTGGACAGCGGAGCAAGTCGCCATCTCGTTGGAGATGAGACACTATTAGAAGATGTGGTAACGGTTTCGAATGGAATGAAGTTTACTCTGCTTGATGGAAATTTCTTACAAGTCACGAAGATTGTTAAAGGACGCCTACGAAGAATCGATGATCCTGATACGGTGATAGTGCTACAAGAGGTGTATTTTTCGCCGAATATAGCGAGAAAACTTATCTCTTTAGAAAAGACAATGCAAAAAAGATGCAATTTCGTGCACCGGAACAACAAGATGGAAGTGCGGTTGCGCTGCGATCTGCTGTTCACTGTGCAGATGACTAGATAAGTTTTAGTGGAAAATTTTCGGCCGAACGCAAATGAAGACACGCTCACAAACTTTCCAGATGTGTTGCTTAACACATCATGTGGTGAAGTGTGTGGTGAAGTGCTATTACAAAATTTTGACCAGCATGTACCAATGTATCAGTTGTCAAGTCGGAGCGATCGAGTGGCTAAAAACGATGGAGTGTTTTGAGCCAATCGTGTGCTTGGAGTGTAAGGTACGCAGAGTTAAGGTGAGGTACACGGTTTTGCATGAAGTTTACATATTTTATTTTAATTGGATATTGAATAAAGTGTTAGTTTTACTTTGGGTTGCATAAGTCGCCGCTCCGCAAGAGTCATTGGGAGCAGAGGGATAACACCGTCCCCTCTAGCACATTTATTCCCGGCCAGGAAACAGCTACACCGGAAGTCCCACGACGGTAAGCACTCACTACGTTCACTCACCCCCTCAAGTCCCACACGTTTGGAACGTGTTATTCTTTTTCGAATTGCTATGTATCCGCATCGCGATCTGCGATCTGTCCCAGATATTGGTTGGGTTCCTCACTGCTGTGTGCAGTCAAGCCCCAGATTTTCCCCGCATTTGGAGTGACAATTTCGGCTCCATTTGCAGATCGGACATATTGGATTATCTTTTCGTTGGTTTTTCGGTACAAGTACCCCAGAAGCGGTACACCCTTGTCGGTACCTACCAAGGTCCCTACTAAGCGACGGTCCACCGACTGCGTAACCATCCACACCAATGGGTACACAAGGTGAAATGAATGAAGACAAATCGGACTCGGCGTCCTGCAGTGCCGATCGGTCACCCGATCGGCATCCAGGCGAAGGTTCGCGGGGTACCCCCCCTCCATAAGTTGGTCGTCTGGTCACGGTGGTGGTCGTGTTCAGAATACTTCGGTGTTTGATTTCGAACTCGACCCCACCTCAATGGTCCGCGTGCCCGGATCACTTGGTGACCGTGGATATCACCGCAATGTCTCGCAAAATATGGATTTCTCAAGTTTCAGTATGGATTCACTCTGGGGAGGACACATGGAACCCTTATCGCCTTGTGCTCTAGTTTTTGGAAAGGAAAGCGATGTTCGATATGGTAAAGTGGAGGATCAGATCGAAAATAATGAATTTACGACTCCAAAACGCTCCTGGAGGAGCCGATCGACACAAGGAACGCTTACCGCCTTGTGTCGTGATTGTGGAAAAAGAAAGCGATGTTCGATCTGGCCAGGTGGAGGACCAGATCGAAATTGATAAGTTTATTCCTCCCCATAAGGCTCCAAATGGAGCCGATCGGGACTATTGCAAGTTTTGCTATAGTTCCGGAAAGGATAAGGAATCCGTTCCTGATCCTATGTATTTCAACGTCAAATTGCATAATGTGGCAAACACTGTGGGGGCGGAGTATCCTGATCCGCCTGAATTATCTATGATGAAGCCTAAGCAGAGGTTCACGATGATTTCAAAGGATGACGACTTGGAAGAAAAGTCGTCGATATGTGATGGGGTTGTTGATGACAAAAAGCTGACTAAGATGTATTACGTCTACGAAGTAAAAAAAAATCATTCGCGAAAATGAGGTCTCGCGAATCGTCAACCCCTAATCCCCGATCATTTTCATGGCCCTACAACTGAACCGATTGCCTCGGATCTACCGCTGGAGCTGGTGAATCATTTTCTGTCGATGTTGGCTGAGGTCGGGATGAAGGTGCAGAACGTTAATGGTGTCAGCAAGTTTTTCGAGGTCGACACATGGAAGCTAAAGCTAACTATGTCGACATAACTTGACCATTTGGTGCCATTGGTGGGGGCGGTACGCCGCCCAACTCCCACAATTAGGCTGGAATCCTTGAAACTCGCGGTATCACTTGGAGAACGTTAACTTTCAGATAACAGCTCGCTTTACAGGTCGCCATCCTCCTCAAAGTTATCATCGGAGTTGGAGGTCGGTGTGGAGCGGATTACTATGGGTCATAGCAACATTCGCACAGAGCATAGAAAGGATGTGCGGCAGCGTGGGGCGGCATGCCAGCCGGGGGCCTAGGGGCTCCCACATGTATCGAAACTCTCCAAAAAAGGACACATTCACCTCGCCCGCGACGGAAGGAAGCATACAGGCCAGTTTGAGGCAATGATGAAGCGTTTTATCGAAAATCAGGACCGATCATCTCAGCGCCTTCATGCACAAAAGCCGATCGGTCTAGAAAAACGACGCTGTTATGCGGACGTTAATATGGAGTCGGTAACATCAGCAGACAAGTTGTTTGAAGGTGTTGGGCCCGTTTTAAAGGCGAAGCGCAAGTCGTATCCAGCCCGCCCTCGCCGATCGGCAAGTAGCAGTGACTTCGAAATGGAGTCGACCAGCGAAAGTGACGGTGACAACGGTGGTTTGGGCATAGGCAGAACGCGTAAGGCGGAATTAGCCTCGGCGCTCGATTTGAATTCGACGGCAATCCCAAGGATTCGTATGGCTGCATCCACTGAGTTGAAATATTTTACGGGCACAGATGCCGATGAAGAGCAAGCCCGATCGTGGTTCAGCTGAACGAAGTCCGCCTTCCTCCGTGATCAGACGCCGAACAAAGAACGGTGTATGATCTTCCCAGATCTGATCAAGGGACCGGCTGCAAATTGGATCCAACAGTTGAGTCGGGATGTCCGGTCTGATTGGAACCTGCTATGGAATTTGAAGGGCAGTACTGCCACTCCGACTTTTCTACTAATTGAAGGTCAGTACTTCCACTCTGACTTTTCTACTGCTATGGAATTTGAAGGGCATTACTGCCACTCCGACTTTTCTACTTCTCGGAAGTATCACCACATGAGGAAAAGGGGCGATGAAACGCCAATTAAGTACCTTCATCGACTTAATTTGGCCACGATGCGTGCAGGGATCCCGATAAAGGAGACCGATCCGCCGACCGTCGCTGCCCAGGTACATATGGGTTACTTTATCAGCACGCTGGACGATCGGGAGTTAGCCGATCAGCTGACCTTACTGCGTCTCAAGGACTTGGGAGTAGTGGAGCAGAAACTACGTATGTTGCGCCACTCCCGCAGTTTGAGAACGAAGGTCGCTGTCGGATCGAACCGATCCCGATCGAAGATGCTAGATGATCCCACGAAGAGACCTGCAAACAGGCCGTCCCGAGAGATAAGAGCGATCGTGGCCGATGTAAACACCGATTCAGAAGGGGAGAGCAGCGGTTGGTCCAGTTGGAGTCAGACGAGGAACAGTACCGTCACATTTTCGTCGCCCAGTCTGCACCAAGAGACCGACCAGTGTCGAGCCGTGGCCGAGCGGAAGGAAAGAAAGGCAACAGGTCAGACCCATATTCGCACGCAAGAATGTACGCACTGCGGGTCGACCAAACACGGTGATCGGGGATGCTGGCGAAGAATTACGTGTAAGAAATGTGAGAGACGCGGCCACCCCATCGATCACTGTTTGTTTGGATTCAAGTCATGTGTAGATTCACGACGATGGACAGTGCAGGATGGAGCATTTTTTAATCAGATGCACAAGTGGTATGTCCCAGACAAGCGACGTGGAGAAGATGTTAAACTAGGTCGCTCGGCACGATGGAATCTGGATCGAGCAAAGCGATCTACGTTTAGCATCTATGCATATGTCGGAAGGGGCGACAACTCAACGGAAAGAGACAGGTGATGTAAATCATCTGATCTACAGTCTTGCGACTGATGAATATTCCCGATCGAAGGTCGTTTTGCAGTTGGACCTGCTGCCTGGCGAGTCACGCGGTTACTGTAAATATCACTCGCCCGATAAATGGTTCAAACAGGCAAAATCCTGTGGGAAAAACAACTATCAGAAGGCGACGATGTTGTTTGACTATGTTACAGAAGTCTCAATTATCGACTCTGTCTTTGCTCGTAAGGTAGGATGTCAGATTGACTATGCACAGAGGCAAGAATGCGTCGGAATTTGTGAAAAATTTCCTACATGACCGAAGGGAGGACGCGTGTGAAGATCACTATATCTGGTTCATTGGTTTATTTCTTTATCGCTTGGGTCGGTAAGCTGACCGGTCAAGACGCGCTCCTTCGCATGGACTTTATGGTGGCGGCAGGCATTCGCCTCGATCTGTTGCATGGAGCTCTTACGCTTCCAGACGAAGTCCATATCCAACGGGCTGGACGATGCCCCTTATACATATCACGCACTAATCTGGTAAGGTGGAACCAAGATATCACCATTCCTCTGGGTCGATCGGCAGATATCTCGGTGGATAAGGACTACCGGGTAAGGAAGTTATGGGTGACCAGGGGCGATCACTGGGTACTGACGTTTGTGTAAGGTGAAAGCCGAAGCGATTACATACGAGTTATTAACACGGGAATAAACCGCTGATGTTAGTCAACGGTACGATCGTCGGTATGTGGCTGGCCGAAGGAAAAGTTCCGAGGAAGATGGGATTTTTTTCGATCGGATCAAGGCGATATATTGAGCGTCAAAGCTTTGCGTGTAAAGCCACCACCGATCGGGTCGGCGATGAAAAGTCAGCCGAAGAAGACCCCTCACCTTGGACGGAAAGGACGGGTTATGTAGCGATCAAAATGTGCCGAAGGTTATCAGCGCAGTCACCCGATACAGTGGGCTCATAGGCAGATGTGCCGAGAGTCGTTAATGCAGTTTTATCACAAGTTCGGGTGACAGTGGAACCGACGGCAGATGGGGACGATCGCAGTATCGTTGGAGACGAGTATGATGGCGCATCCACCCAAGTCGGTACTGCAGAAAAACAGCCCGTCGACGAAGATCAGCATTTCCCGTTTGACAGGGGCGGACTTAGTGAAGTCACCTCGCCGGATGACCTGGTGCATATGCACGGGGGCGAAGAGGAGTGCGTTGAAGGATCGGAGAGCCATATGGATACCCCACCTGAAGTGTCAACCGATCCGCTTGAAGCTACTCTGGACAATCCGCAAGCAGGTGAACGAAACGCCGATACCCCTGAACAGACCAAACAGCTTAAGGAAATAATGTGGAAGAAAAGATATTTACTGATCAGGAAGGGTGGGTATTTCTGATATCGACGGTGGTGATGTCAAGCCGACGCCCATTTGGGTGTAAGATCGGCCAAGAAGATGTGTTGTGGTCAGACGCACCGGAATATCTGATCCACTTGAAGGATCGCAAAGAAGCAGCTTGGATCGGTAAATCCGATCTGAATTGTGGCGCTCTGGTAAAAAATTACGAACGAAATCGAATTAATCGGAATTGTTATGGAGCGGCGCAGACTTACGAAGTGGAAAATCACGACTTACAATAGCGATGATCGGCGTAAATATTTGTGATGTTTTATTAAGATTACGACTACGGCGAACTGTGATGAACTGGTGATATTTCGATGGTAACAAAGTGACTTGAGGATGTTGATATCTTTCGGTGATAATGGCAATGATTCTCGCGTGGATGCAGTTGGATGAGTTAAGGGTGGACCTTGACTAATGTGGATAAAGGATATGGAATATAGGACGATCGGGTGATCTGAAAATGAAGTTTATTATTAATGAAATGTGGACGATTACCCGATCGGCTCCTACGGCAGCAGCCAGACCTGAATGAGGGAGCTACACGTCAACCTTCAATGCCCCAACGAAGAATGATGATACAGACCAGAAGTTCCGGGCAGAAGAGTTGGTTTGGGTGCCTTCCCAGCCGGTTTGGATATGTTTTCCACGTTGTCGTCATTCAGGCGCACAACCTGGTTGGATCCTGGAGTTGGCGCTTCAACTGCAGTTGCGAACGACGACGCTGGGTGGATCGGGATCAAGACAGAGCGGGAGGTAGCTCATCCGAACCCACCGATACACCCTCCGAATCCGCCCCATGCAAGGCTAATGCCGACTTGGACCGAACAGTGTGGGGGATAGAGGGCGCGCGATTTTTCGCAGCCTTCCTCTTCACAACTGGATCCTTCGCTGCACTTGAAAGTTGCGCCCGTGTATTGGCTTACGTTTGCACCGCTTCCGGATTTTTTAATGAATTTTTAGCTACTTCGGAATCTTAACTGTATATTTTATTTCATTAGGAATTTTAGGTTAGGTTAAGTACGCATTTATAATTAGTATATTTTTTTACTCTAAAACTAATAACACTTACTTGCTTCCCGTGCGCCGTACCCTGATCAAGTAGGGCGCGCTTCTTTTTAAGAAACTTCCCCCCAGACTGTAAGGCGCTAACGGCCGACACAGTCACAACGTAATATTGGCCGTGCAACCAACTCATGTCAATTTCCTACCGGTTATGATCCAAAGGGACACGGGGGAACGTAAGTTTCAGTTCTAAATTTTATTTTACGAATTGTTACATTCTATTGTGTGGATTACGTGGAACAGCTTCCTGTAATTGTGAAGTGAAGTCGATCTTTTACGTTTTGATTACGTTACTATCGTGTTTTGGTATCTTTTGACGCACATTTATCATGGACGAAGAGGAAACTTTCGACCTGGAGGGCGCATTGAAGGCGATCCTCCTACAATTTGGCAAAATGAGCAAAATATTGGACCAAATGGAGGAAGAACGATCGCAAGGGTCGGGACGGAGTGTTGTTCCGGTTACGGCGAGGTATTTGCTGGTTAGAGGTCCTGATAGCCTCTCTCAAGAAACTATAAAGAATTTTGCGCTTTTTGGACAGCAAGTCACGATAAACGACCTATCTGTGGACGAACGAAAAGATAGGGGCGGTTCACCTCGCATGACGATTGCACGAGAATCCCCTGACCCCTGGCATGCACGCAGGTATGGCGAAGGAGATACAAGTGGCTGGAAATTTTGTGAATCCGAGCCTACAGCCGCGCCCGTACAAGATACCGAAGTTGGAGGTACAAAGATTTTCGGGTGTAGAGATTTACCCTGGACTTGGTCCTGGTTTCCGTGATTGGGCATACTTGTTCCTGGAAGCGCTTGAAATCGCAGATATTTCGACTGATTTCGCCTGGATCGAGAGACACAAGGTTAAAAAGCTCGGCGAATATCTCAATGGAGCTGCATCTAGGTATTTTCTATCGAACATAGGAGTTTGGTGGCAAGTTTTGCAGACATTACATTACTTTTTAGATCAAATGTGGCGTGTATGTTGGGTCCCAATTTCACACCAGAAAGATGCGCAGTTGTTTTCAAGCAAGAAGGACGTTAGAAGGTCATGAAATGAACGTTTGCTGTACCTGACAGCACTAGCACGCGAGATCAGATCAAGCGAGAAGATGATAGTGGAGAATCTAGTCGAGTACGCAGTTCCAAGTTAGAAGTACGCAATGATGACGCAGTACGATCCTATGAGGATGGATTACATCCTATATGCTCAATAATTTGTAGCATGGTCTCAAGAAGTGGAAGAAAATCACATTATGAGCAGAAGAACGCCAAGGCCGGGTGTGAGCGCTGTGCAAGACCACAAGAGATGGATTACATGCCACAACCGCCGTGGAAAAGAGTATATACGCAGAGAATGTCCGAAGAAGTATGACAAGCGTGAGAAACAAGATCATTGCAAGACGCAGGGCGGATTGGAAAAGTAGTACGGTCTAGATACGACGGAAACAAGTGAAGAATGGTCTGGAGCCTTAAATTCGAGTGAGATTGATGAAATGACGTGTGGATTTTTGATTAGTGGAGCCAGTCGTCATCGCGTTGGTGACGAAAATCTTTTTGTAGGATGTGTTGAGATGAACGGGAGAAATGAAGTTTACATTGCCCGATGGGAGTTTCTTACAGGCTACCAAGGTTGGAAAAATTTTCCTGAGAAGTGTCGACGACCCGGACACAGTTATAGTCCTACAAGAAGTGTACTTCTCACCAAAGTTAGCGAGGAATTTAATCTCACTGGGAACGTTGATGAAGAAGCCTGTAATTTTTTACACCGGAGCGAAAAAATGGAAGTCAGACAGCGCGGGATTTACTGTTCACTGTGAAAATGAGTGGATCTATTATAATTACAAGCTTGGTTCCGAAGGCCGATCAGGGTATATTTTCAAGTTTTTCTGACGTGATAATGAAAACGATATGGAAACAGACGAGGACGGTACCAAAGAGGGTAGCTTGTACCATTTTCTTCTGCGTCTAGGGCATCTCGAAAGATCGGCGATCTGGCATCAAGCTCACAAGCATAGCACGTCCAAACTTTTTGATATGCGCAGACGGGAAGGGGACATGAAAAGCCCAACCCAAGAGAGACTCTGGTGAAATCTCACCTATAGATCGAGTCGGAGGCGCTACCTGTAGCGATCCCAAGGTCCCTATTGCACCTCGAGACCGGAGCGGGAAAAGGTACCTGGTAGTATTCGTGGATCATTTTGTCTAACGTTCGCTTGTTCCCTGCAAAAACTAAGGATCAAGCAGCAAAGAAATTTGAACATCTTTTGGCGTGGTTTGCGAGGGAGTTTAACTGTCGGATACATGTTTTAGGGACGGATGGTGGTTTGGAATATAAAAATGTGAGTGTTTTTGAAAAAGGACGGGAATTAGACATCAAGTAACTGAAGCGGGGTCTTCCGCGTCAAATGATAAAGCGGAAAGGCTAAAAAGAAAAATATTTAATATGGTTCGTGTTATGGTTTTTGGTTTGGGGTTGTTATTGACGTATTATTCGGAGGCAGCTGATTATGCCGCGTACATACTCAACCGTGCTCCCACTCGATTAAACCCAGGAAGAAGATCACCCTACGTAATGTTGACGAAGGTCAAGCCAAAGGTGAATGACATTGTGGTATTCGGGTCACCTTGCATGGTTTGGAGGGACCCGGGAAAGAAGATAATGAACAAAAAGGCCGAAAGGCCGGGAAGAATGATGAAACTAAGGGATTCAAGGTTCTGCTGTGAAAGGATCGTGTGGTTACTACGACGCGGCACATAATCTAGATTGTGAGACGCTGGATAACAAGGCGACTGAACAAGTCACGAAGGCACTAGCTGGAGAAAAAACTTCGCCGAAGAAGATGTGTAAGGTCATGGGTAAAATCACGTGGATGGTAATATGGAATCGCTAAACGGAACCGAAATGGAACGTTCCGGGAATAAAGGAGACCAGGTAGAGTACGCATCAGCGCAAGTAAATGAAAGGGCGAGATGGAAAGTGCACGAGACATCAAGGTTCAGAGAGTACAAAAATTCAGTAAAGAGAAGAAAGCAATGCAGAAGTCAGGTGTGGAAGGAGCTTCACACGCAAGTGAAGACGTGAATGCAGTGGAAACAACAGAAAAAGAGCATGCGTTGGTATGATACGCATTGCTGGGCCCCAGTGATGTTGGGGTGGAGATGAAGTATGCGAAGGATCCTCAAAGCTACAAGAAGGCACACAAGAGAGAAGATGCCAATATGTGGAAGACATCAGAAGACGCAGAATTGAAGGCATTACGAGATCTGGACACATGGGAAGTAGCGAAATGCGAAGGCAACCGGGATATACCCACGAAATGGGTATACAAGACGAAATTGAAGGCAGATGGCACAATAGAATGGTACAAGGCGCGACTAGTGGCGTGCGGCGATAAAAAGGTGTACGGAAGGGATTTTGTCTTTACGTTTTGGACGGTGATGAACTTAAGCAATGTGAAGGTATTTCTTGCCATGGAACAAGTGTGGAACGTACTGGCAAGACATGGTGACGCACCAAGCGCGAATCCGAAGGCATACACAGACAAGAATTTTGAGATTTTGCTTAAGATACCTCAAGGCATGGCGATTACGAACGAAGTATGGAAGGATCTTGGAGTGAATTCGCCCAAGTACTTAGCTTTACGTTTGAAGAAGAAGTTATATGATTTGAGCCAGACTGGACACATGTGGTATGAATTGTTACGGAAGACACTTATTGATCTGGATTTCACGCAGTGTATGACAGACACGTGTATATTTGAGGAACGATCACGGTGAATTCTAACAGTTATAGCATACGTGGATGACCTACTAGTGACAGGAACGAAGGAACAACTGGTGGATGATTTTTTCTTCAAGATTAAAATATTAGAGTTGAAGGTCCTAGGACCAGTGGAGAAATTTCTCGGCATACAGATATGTAGAAACCAAGAATGTGGGCACACTATGGACCAAGAGGGCACGATAAACAAACTGCTGGAGAAGTGGAATATGGAGCGAGCAAATTCGGTGCAGTTGCTGATAACTAATACGTGTGATGACGGCGAAGATGATATTTTTCTACCAAAGAATGCAACGACAGTTGTTCCGACTCAGAAGATATTTCAATCGATGGTGGGAAGTTTGTTGTGGATCTCAAGATGTACGCGACCGGACATTTCGTTTGCAGTTCATCGAGTGACGAGGCGTCTGCATGCGCCGAAGAAGAGCGATGTAACGGGTTACATTCGGGTTACATTGAGTGTTGGTGTACATGAGTACACCACGGTTGAGGTCAGTATTGGCCGGTTTGAAAGGTTTCGAGCCTTTGGTTTTTTTAACCAATCAGAGCAGGGGCCCTTGGTGTGGTGGTGTGTCAGCCATCAACGTGTCAGTACACAGGTGTGTACACTACATTTTAGCAAGGTACGAATTAGGAATATTCTACTTAGTACTACATATAGTTTATATTAGTTTAAATTAATTTAGGCTAATTACATATTAAATATATTCAGTTTACATTTCACTCTATTTAGCGGACACGCGACCTCGACCGGTCGCGCGCGCAGTGAGTGTAGTAGGTAAGAGGGAGTCCTCCCTTTACTTACATCTCGTAAAGGGAATACAGCCGTTAAGGCTAAGTCGTAAACTAACCTGGGAATCTTGGCCCCGAGTAGGAGAACTCTCCTACTAAGCCCTTTACAAGGGCGTATCGGCTATGTAGCTGTAGCTACCGCTTTAAGGAAGAGTCTTCCTCTGTGCGCTAGCCGCACCGTGCGTATACGCACCGGCTACATCTGGTAGCACTTGTAGTCAATCCAACACCTGTGTTGGTAGACTAGACATCCTCTGCAAAGGATGAATCAGGACGATTGGGATAGTTTGACCCTCGTCCAGCAGGAAGCCTTTAAAAGGCTGTTACCCGTAACGGGGGAAGAAGGCATGAAGCTCCTAGTGAAGCAGGGCCTTGAGGCCGTAAAGGCAAGGGTAAATGCCCTCATCGCTCATGTGGCGAGTTGCAGTGGAGGTCATTCCACGGGGGTGCGCCCTCCATTATCGTTTAAGATAAAGGAGTTCACCGGAGAGAAGGGTGACAACCTTTATGTTTGGTTGCGAGAGGTCGAAACGGCCTTCGCCACAGTGAACATGACCGCTGATCACTTGTAAGTGGGAGTTGCATTGACCATCTTACGGGCAAAGCCCGTACATGGGCGTTTACATGCTCGGAGTCAGTCACGGACGTGTTCCCAACATGGAAGTTCCTTAAGCAGAAGCTCATGGACATGTACGCAACGCCTGATCTGGTTTTCCAGAATCAACTGGCGTTCCTGAGGTGCCGTCAAGGCACTAAGGACCTGGAGATTTATATCCAGGAGCTTAAGACCCTGTTGGCAGGGATGTACGCGAAATCGTATTCAGACGATGTGTCCATCCCCGTCTTCATGGGAGGCCTGAGAGAAGGGCCAGCACGTTCGGAATTGTTCCGATGCCGACCCCAATCCCTGGAGGAGGCGTTCAAGATGGCGTTCAACGCCGAGAGGAACTTCCGTTCCTCTAAGGTGGGTCCTGAACCCATGGACCTGAGCCAGGTCGAAGCGGAGGAGAAACATCCCGCTAAGAGTCACTCTGACTCTTTTTCACAGAGATTCGATTCAGATCTCTTAGCTATGTTGCAGCGGCGTGGGCCGCTGAGATGCTTCCTGTGTGGGAGCACGGATCATCTGAGGAACATATGTCCGAAAAATCCCCAGCGAGACACTCGCTACAAGGGACCAAGGGTGGGGAAAAAGCCCTTGTACAAGCCGTCGGGAAACGACGGCTCCCAGTAGGTGCGGGGCGCCCTACTGGGGGACGCCTCAGTGCTGTTAAGCCCCAGTGTAGGGGACGACAGCACAAATCCCCGAGGGAAACGGTGCTTTCTAGTACCGACTTGGTGTACCAGCCAGATTTGCTGGTCGTCCTTGCGGACGTGAAAGGCTTTGATAAGCCTTGGAGAGTCTTGATATACTCTGGAGCGTCTGACAATTATGTTAGACAAGCTTCTGTGGAGAAGAGTCGGCTGTATGCCGAGGCCCTAGAGGCAAGTTCTCGCGACGTTGTCACGGTCCGTCTTGCGACGGGCGTACAGGTTTCTGTACCCAAGGTCTCGATTGACCTTAAGCTGAAGTTTGCAGACTTGGACAGCTTAGAACGTTGCCTAGTCCTGGATTTGGACTCGAGGTATGGCCTCATTCTGGGCATGAAGTGGCTGGAACGCCACGAGCCATGGATAGACTGGAAGTCTAAGTCCATTGGCTCAACGCACCCGCGGTCGGGTGAAGCATTGGCGAGTCATGAACCCACCTTTGCTCGATCGCAAAAGCGATTCTGGCGTGAGATGCCAGAGATTGGGATGTCTGGAACGACCATTCCCAATGGCGTTAAGGAAGAGTTCCTTAACGAGGGGGATTCGGCGGTTAATCCCCGCGCCGATATAGGCGAGACTGGTGAGTCGCCAGTGATAGAGGTGGAATACTCTGAGAGTAAGCGCGAGGCGCTTAGAGAAGAGACCCGAAGTTCGTCTCTTCTACAGGTCAGAATTGATTCCGACCACGCCGTGTCCGGCGAACAAGTTGCGACTCCCAGTGGTAGGGGTAGAGACCCCTGTGGTTAAGCGCGAGGCGCTTCCAAGCGAAGATACCCGAAGTTTGTCTCTTTCTCACGTCGTAAATGATTCCGACTACGCCGTTATAGGTGATACCGGCGAGTCACAGGTGGTAGAGGTAGAGACATCGGTGGATAGGCGCGTGGCGCTTCCAATATATGGGGCAATTGACTCCCCACATCTGGGTCTCGGGATGAGTCCCGAGGACAGTAGTCAGCAGTCCTATCGGATGCTGAATAGTCTGACATGTGTTGCAAAGAAGGCGTAAGCCTGGAACGGTTGCCTGGGGTAGGCGAACTGTTGTCGTTGGAGGAGATGTACTTAAACGAATTTGAAGCTGCTTTGAAAGCAGATGAAATCGACGAGGTTGTCGTATTACGTCCGGAAGAGGAGTTGAACTCCTCATCCACGATGTACGAGTCAGTTTTGGTGAAAACCAAACAGGCATTAAATGCCCGAAGCGGCCTCAAGATCTTCGCGGATCCTGAGGACCCTTACCATTACTTATTAAAGGAATTGGGAGATGTCATTAGTGACAACCCGCCGATTGGGTTACCACCGGATCGGGGAGTCCGACATGAAATTTATTTGGTTGCTGGAACCAATTACTGCGTCACTAGGCAGTGGCCTCTCCCCAAGGAACAATGCGACGTCATCGAAGCATTCTTCAAGGGGAAAGAAGAGGCAGGGATGGTACGGGAGAGAAAGTCTCCCCATTCATCTCCCACTTTTTGTGTTCGTAAACCGAACGGAAAGTGGCGCATTGTGCATGCGTATAACAAGCTGAATGCAGCTACAGTACCCATGCAGACTCCGATTCCTCGGAAGGATGTCCTCCAGAACAATATGGCGGGCTGTACTGTGTACAGTGCCTTAGATCTGGTGGACGGGTATTATCAGG
>CM047587.1:43042835-43059261 GCA_026184515.1 Peronosclerospora sorghi | reverse complement strand
ATTAATGGAGTGTTTATCGAGAAGTGTTTAGCTATCTCTAACAGGAAATATGTACCAGATGTTGATGTTATGGTAAGCTTCTATCTGTTGTGTGTTACACACTACTAATTAGTGCACGAAAAACGTATGTACTCAGAATCAGGACAAACACATACAGCAGGCCATAAGTGTGAACTAATAAGTACGATAATATGAATAGGGTGAGCCTGCGGTCACCCCCCCCCCGCCTTCCCTTTTATATGAGGGTGTGTGTGACCGCAGGCTCTCCCTATATATATATATATATATATCTGTTGGAAACCAAGGGCAAGTTGCGATATTGTGGGTTTCCAAGGTTTTAGCATCGACGCACAAAAGTCGATAATAGGTGTACACAAATTGCATTTTTGTGACGGACTAAAATTAGTCCAGTCTAAATATATCACTTTTGCATTTTCTTCTCACGGTTAGCTAACAGTAACCACGCGTCCGTTTTTTCTGTGTGTAACAGGACTGATCCTGTTACAGGCTTACACTGTGTTGTGCGAGGAAGCGCGCAATACAAAAGGGGTAGGATTAGTTGATGACAACTAATCCTATACTAAAAGTAAATATATAAATATTCACTTATCTGTTAGAACGCAAAATTAAGAGTGTTTATTAAATGGGTGGTTAGCGGCTAATAGTATAGTAATTACCTAGCTTATATAATAATATCAAGTATTCAACTAACTGTACTATTAGTTAACCTGCAAGATTCGGTATTTATACCGAATAGATTTTTCCTTCGTAGATTATAATAACTTATAATCTCTTATTTAAATTCAGACAACGCGTCTAAATTTAACTGTGATATTCTAACTTGAATATCAATTATATAATGGCACCCCATTACATCACCCCCCACTTAAGGTGGTTGGCCAATAATAATTCTTACTTTGGCCAATCATGGGTGGCACTTGTTGGTCGTTCTCATTTACCAACTGATTGACCATCGACTCTATGGTGAAAGCACGCGGCGGCGCTCTAAAGAGCGCTGCTAAAAATATCGAAGGAGCTTCTTCCTCCGCCTCAGCACTAGGTGCTGAGGTATTGAGTGACAACAGTGACGCCGCATTAGCAGCGTCAACTACACAAAGGTCGGAAGACGTACCGTCTTTGCGGAGAAGCGTGCCCAAAATTTGGCACACTTCTGGTCAAGTTTTGTCAAAGCATTTGGTCTAATTTCGGATTGGTTTAAACAAGGGGGGCTTTTCAGCCTATCAAACTCAAGAAGTGTCAAGAACGCAAGTTTTGGTGAGTCACCCGACTTTGGGTATTTACATATTTTTGTGGGGGTACATTTAGGGACTATAGGGTAGTAGTATTTTAGTTGTGGTTTTACCTTTTAGGACAGAAGTTATACCTTTAAGTAAGGAAATCTTTTAGCTTTCGGATAAGTGGCTGAAACCTCTTCTGGTCTTGGTTCACACCACAGCTAGGTGTCGCCGTTCTTCCTTTTTCGTACACTAGTCGCCTCCGCCCGCCGCGGAGTGTTTGGGGGCAGAGGGTCGAATTATCCCCTCTCGTCAATTATACCCGGTCTGGACGCGCCGCACGCGCACTTTGGCCCACCGGAAGTCCCTCGACGGGAGTACGATTTGGCGATCTCAACACCTCAACTCGAGTACGTTTGGAACGTTCTATTCACTGGATTGGTCTTGGCGTGGAGATATCGTTTGTGGAGTTTCACGAACATATTGGGTCTTTACGCGGACATATTGTCTTGTTTTAATATTGGTTGGAAACTAGACCGGTTTTGGTCTTATTTCGTATTGGTCAGGGGCTAGACCGGAACGGTCGGTCTACCCTCTATTATTTCGTATTGGTAAGGTCCTGATCGTTTGGACGATCGACCTATTGGAAGTTATCTCTTGGTAGTGTTTTTTGGTCTGTTTGTGTCTGGGGTGAAGAGTTCCGCCCCAGAGATACCTACCCAGGTCGGTCTTCTATATTCAAGACCGGTTCGATCCAATCTGCGATCCCGATCCACCGAGTGTGTAACTATCCCATTCCATCGGGTACAAAAGTTGAGATGGACACTAAACAATCGGACCAAGTGGGTTCTGATGACGACCGGTCGTCTGCTTGCAGCGGAAGATCGGACCAGATCTCGGGTGGTGGTCAGCGGAGTACCCCCTCCGAAAGTTGGAAGGCTGGGCGCGATGGTGGTAGTCAGGTTATCGATGCTAATGTTTTCGATTTCGAACTTGACTCCACCACAATGGTGCGCGTGCCTGGATCACTTGGTGATCGTGGATATCACCGTGCTGATATTCCATCAAAAATTGGATTCGAAGATTTGAATGATTTGAATATGGAGTCGTTCTGGAGAGGACGTAAGGAAAGGCTATCGCCTTACGTTCTCGTTGTTGATAAAGATGGCGATGTCCGATCTGGCCTGGCGGAGGACTAGATCGGTATTAATAAGTTTTTTCCTCCCCAAAAGGCTCCCACCGGAGCCGATCGGGACTATAGCAGGTCTTGCTATAGTTCCGGAAAGGATAAGGACCTTGGTTCTGATCCTATGTGTATGAATGAAAAAATTGATGGAAAACTAAAGATGAAAATTACTTGGAGGCTGACTGGAACGATCCGGTCTACCTCCCTAAAGTCCCCAAGGTACCCAAGGTGCCCAGAAAAGGGCTGGGAATGCCACCCGACGAAGACGACTTCGAAGAAAAGTCGAAGGTCGGGGATGAGGCTATCACCGAACAATACCTGGACAAGATGTATTATGTTTTTGAATTGAAGTGATTTGTTCGCCAAAACCAGGTCTTTCGGGTGTTGAACCTCCATATCCCCGACCGTCTTCTCGGTCCCACTACCGAGCCGATCCAGAGTGATCGACCATTAATGCTCGTCAAGAATTTGGTGGTGATGTTGGCGGAGGTTGGCAGTAAAATGCAGAACCCCGCCGGTGTCAATAAATTGTTTGAATTTAATGCTTGGAGACTGGAGGCGTCGATGTCGGACCTCCACGACCGTTTGCTGCCACTGGTGGGGGCGGTTCGCCGCCCAACTCCCACCACGGCAATGAAGGTCGCCGAAGCCTCCACAGAGCTTGTTGACATTGGTTCCGATGATGAATCGATCTACCAGTCTCCACCGGCTTCTAACAGCTCATCAGAGTTGGAGACCGATGTCGAGCGGATGACCATGGGGGTGGACCATGCCCGGTCTGAACAAAAAAGGGACATGCGGCAGCAAGGGGCTGTATGCCAGTCGAGGATCTAGCAAGCCCCACAGGCCTCACTTCCGCAAAAGGAAGGTATCCACACGTTGCCCATGACGCCAGCCAACGTCCAAGCCATGTTTGAGACGATGATGCAACGTTTCATGGAAGAACGGGTTAGACCACCTATGCGCCCACATGTCCAAGACCGGTCTACCTGTCAAGGTGTCAATGTTTGCAAAGATGTGGATATGGAATCGGTAACATCTATGGATAAGCCTATTAGAAGTGATAAACCAACCGGCAAGGGAAGGCGCAAGCCGCAACCGGCAAGACCGCGTAGACCAAGCAAGACAAGTGACTGTGATATGGAGTCGGTCGGCGGTCTTGAAGACCATGGTGGGTCAGATGGTACAGGCGAAGGCAAGGTGCGCAAGGCCAACCTAGCCTCCACTACTGCCTACGACTTTGGATCTGCTGCGATTCCGCGCATCCGTATGGCCACGACGACCGACCTCAAGGACTTCACCGGCAAGGATGCTGATGAAGACCAGGCCCGGTCTTGGTTCAGTCGGGTCAAGTCTGCGTTCCTGCTAGACCAGACCCCAAAAAGCAAACGTTGTTTAATCTTCCGGGATTTGTTAAAAGGACCGGCTGCGAACTGGATTCAACAGTTGGGTCGGGGCGTCCGGTCTGACTGGGACCTGTTATGTGCGGAGTTTGAAGGTCAATATTGTAACTCCGTATTTTCAAGCGCCCGTAAGTACCACCATATGCAGAAGCGGGCCGACGAAACACCGATCGAGTATTTGCATCGGTTGAACGTGGCTGCACTTCGCGCCGGTATAACAATCAAAGAGAATAACCCGCCGAACGGTGCCGCCTTAGAACATGTGGATCACTATATTAGTACCCTTGACGATCAAGAACTGGCGGACCAGCTTACTCTACTGCGTATTAAGGATGCGGGCGAAGTCGAACAGACCCTGCGAACGTTACAACAGTCGCGTAGTATGAGAGCGAAGACCGCTGGTGGATCAGGTCGCTATCGTTCCAAGACCCAGACCGATCCAGTCAAGAGACCTTGGACCAGACCGACCCGAGCGGACAAGGCAATTGTAGCTGATGACAGCACGGGGTCAGAAGGGGAAAGTGGAAGTCCATCCAGCCAGGAGTCATCGGATGAAGACCAGTATCGTTACGTCTATGTTGCGGCACCTGCCCCGAAGACCAAGTCGAAGTCCGACCAGGTGGACCGGAAGGAAAGGAACGGAAGCAAGTCCGATCCAGACCGACCTCGTCAGAAGTGCTCCCACTGTGGGTCGAGCAAACATGATGGTCCAAACTGCTGGAAGAAGATGGTGTGCAAGAAGTGCGAGAGACGCGGTCACCCGAAGGACCACTGCCTCTTTGTATGCAAGTCATGTGGAGAGATCCACGAGGCCGGACACTGCAAGATTGAAGAATTTTTAACATGATGCGCAAGTGGTACGTGCCGGACAAGCAAGCGGGGATGCTGCCGCCGGACGTAGAAAAGATGTTAAACTAGAACGCTCGCCAGGTTAGAATCTAGATCGAGCCGAGCGTTCTACGGTTCACATCTATGCATATGTCGGCAAGGAGGATAAGACCGACAATACACGTTCTATTCCCGGACTAAGGTGTTTATGCAGTTGGACTTGCTGCATGGAGAATCCCGCGGATACTGGAAGTATCACGCGCCTGAGAAATGGTTCAAGCAGGCGAAAGCCTGTGGCAAGATTAATAACCAGAAGGCGACGATGTTGTTCGACTCTGGAGCTGAAGTATCGATAATAGACTCCGCCTTTGCTCGTAAGGTCGGATGTCGTATAGACGATACCCAGAGACAAGAATGCGTCGGGATCGGCGAAAACTCTTATATGACCGAAGGAAGAACGCGTGTGAAAATTACTTTGTCGGGATCGCTGGTCTACTTTTTCAGCGCTTGGGTTGGCAAGTTGGCTGGTCAAGACGCTTTACTAGGAATGGATTTCATGGTCCCAGCTGGTATTCGCCTAGACCTGTCACATGGAGTGCTTACGCTCCCGGATGAGGTCCAGGTACAGTTGGCTGGTCGAAGACCTCTGTATGGTTCGTATACCGATCTGGTCCGGTGGGACCAAGACCTCACTATCCCAGTTGGTCGGTCTGCCGATACCCCGGTTGAGAAAGGTTTCCGTTCGAGGAAGTTATGGTTGACCAGGGGCGATCGGTGGGTCTCGACCTTCGTAAAGAGTGCTGGTCGACGTGATTTTGTCCGTGTTACCAATATCGGTGACAAGCCGCTGACAGTGGACAACAACACTATTGTCGGCATGTGGTTAGCAGAAGGGAAGGTACCAAGGAAGATGGGGTTCGTCTCGATTGGATCGAGGCGGTATGTCGAGTGGCAAAACCTGGCGTACCAATCGACCACCGATCTTATCAGCGATGATGGGTCGGTGGAAGAGGATACCTTACCTTTATAAGAAAGACCAAGTTATGTCACCCCAAAAAAGATGTTGGTCCGAAGAAAGGCGCCGCAGTCACCAGGAACGGTGGACCATCAAGTAGACGAGCCAAGGTTAGTCAACGTGGTGTCAGCACAAGACCAGGCGACAGCGGAGCAAGAAACGGAAGAAGGGGAACATGAAATTGCTAGGTCGGACCATGACGGTACTCCTAATCAGACCGATATCAGTGAAGGACAGCCCGTCTATCAAGACCAGGGGCGTTCAGCCGGTCCAGATGGTCTAGGTGATATCGCCCCAGAAGATGAACAAGTCTGTATACATGAAGGCGGGGAACAGTACATTCAGGAGCTGGAAAGCCAAATGGCAGTCCTCCCTGAAGTGTCTGCCGACTCGCCCGAAGTTACAACGGATGATTTACAAGTGGGTGATCAAGACCTTAACAGTCCAGACCAGATCGAGCAGTTAAAGAATATAATATGTAAGAAAAGACATCTGCTGATCGGAAAGGGCAATGCCTTACCACCTGCAGCCCGTGGTGCGATTTGCGATATTGACGTTGGAGATGCCAAGCCGATTGCTCAGCGATGTCGACGCGTGGCGCCACAGTACCGGGAAAAGATTTCTGATCTTATAAAAGGACTGTTGGCTACCAAGATTATTAGACCGTCGACCTCGCCATGGGCCTCGCCAATAGTAATTGTTATCAAGAAGAACGGCGTCGACATTAGGTTGTGCATCGACTATCGGCTGGTAAATCGGTTAAATAAACTTATGGTGTACCCGATGCCGCTGATTAATGATCTGTTGGAAGACCTGGACAAGACCTTGATGTATTGTTCACTGGACATGGCAAGTGGATTTTTGGTGGTCTCGATGACTGATCGAGCCCTGAGATTTCCGCATTTGTGACACCGTTTGGTTTTTTCGAGTGGAACCGTATGCCGTTCGGTCTGAAGAACGCACCCCAGATCTATCAAAGGTTGATAGACAACGCACTGTACGGACACTTCAAAATCAAGACCGATCAGGACCCTGCCGAAAGTTATGATGTGTTTACAGAGGGTGAACCCGATCGGGAAAGAAGACCGTTCGTTCTAGGGAGGCGGTCGTACATCGACGACATTCTGATACCTGCCTCGTCATGGAACGATCTGTGCGAGAAGGTTGAACGATTGTTGGAGACATGCGACCGCTGGAACCTATCTATCAGCGCCATAAAAAGTTTTTGGGGTATGTCCAAGGTCGCCTATTTAGGTCATATGGTCTAAAACAATGGTCTAGAGGCTAATCCTAAGGACTGGATTCGTTAAGCAACCTCCCGTTTCCCAAGTCTCTGAAGGCAATGCAGTCCTTCCTAGGAAGTTTAAACTACTACAGCCGCTTCATCGAAGATTTTGCTATCTACACGGCTGTGTTGTATGAGCTCCGGGAAGTGGACTACCATATGTTGCGCGAAGAAGACCGGGCAACTTTACATGGGGGCGCCGACTCTGGTCTTGCTGCAGATTGTCCGCAAGTGGAGGACGAAGACCATATGAAGCGTGCAAAGTTTTCTTTTGGTATGTTGAAGGCTAAGATGGTGACGGCACCGATTTTGAAGCATTTCGATCCCGAAAAGGTCCCGACCATTATTATATATGCTATTCAGTGGGCCATTTCGGCCACTCTAGTACAAGATCATGATGGTGTGTAACATCCGGTCACGTTCACGAGCAGAACGCTGAAGCCAAATGAAGTGAACTATGGAATTGTCGAGAAATAAGTTCTGGCGTTGCTACGAATTCTGGATGTGTGTTACAACCTGCTGGTCGGCCGACCTATATAAAGGTCCTGTCAAGGCGTTCTACTTTGGCCTGACTATTATCAGCCAATGGGATGGAAGGACGTCTAGGCAGATGGTCGGCGGTCTTGTCGCAGTGGACCCTCGAGGTCGTTAAGTGCACCAGGGAGGATGAAGAGATATTGGGCACATTAGCTGCCAGTATCACCCCTCGGTCTGAAGTGGACGAGGCATTGATAGCGATTGCCCCGAGGAAGCAACCTCGGCAGTCAGTTTCGAGACCGCCACCGACCGTCGACCATGATGAAGATCTCTTGGTCTTAAGTTTTGATGGATCAGCAAGCGTGAAGAAGAAGGTCGGCGCCTATAGTGCCATATTGTGGAAGTTGCCACAATGGTCTATAGTTGCAGCCGCTGCCGATTTCACGCCGGATATTACTGTTAACGAGGCGTAGTACCGAGGTCTACTTCTATGTCTGGACCTGCTGTCGTCGCAAGAAAAGGGGCGAGTCATCATATGTGGTGACTCCAACCTAGTGATCAGGCAGATCACCGGAGAGATCGACTGCACGGATCCACGGCTGAGGTCGTTAAATGATCGGGTAATGAAGGGATTGAAAGACCATTCCAACCACGAGCTGTTGCACGTGAAACGGGACTGGAACAGAAGCGCCGACTACCTCGCGACCAAGGCCATGCGAGACCAGACCGGGGATACAACCACCGAGGAGGCCGTTCTTGATGAATTGATGAATATAAACAGGCTCCCCGAGGTGATCGGACCCAAGAACGCTCCGGACCAGGTGCATGTGATGGTCGCGACTAGACCGAAAGCTCGGAAGTCCCACCAACCGTTCCCAAAGGAACGGTTGAGTGAATCTGTTGGGCAACGACTAAGGGAAGAACGGATCCTCAAGGCGCAGGACGAAGGAGAATGGATTGTGAATTTGAAGACCTACCTGCGCGGTGAATTGTCTAAGTTGACGAATGGTCAAGCGAAAGAATGTTCCAAGATCGCAGACAGTTACGAAGTGGATGAGGATGGTTTACTATATTACTGCCGCGATGCCGAACAAGACAGTGCAGACAGGGACCGATTGGCGAAATTGGTGATATCTGAGTTGATGCAGCCGGATGTCCTCCATCACTACCATGTGAGTCTAGAAGGGGGACATCAGGGTATAGGCAGGACCTATCACAAGATTAGGTCCCACTTCCACTGTAGAGGTCTTTTCCGCAGTGTGCAGAAATATGTGGGTTGTTGTACGGATTGCGAGACCGGAAAGGGTAGACCGTAATCAAGGGGCGATCGCCCGGAAATATCGAAGCTACCTTATCTTTTCAGGTCATAGCGATGGACCACATACCGTCGCTGTCTAAATCAACATATGGTAATACTGAGTTGTTGATCTGGGTAGACCTGTTCACCGGTCTAGTTATTGCGAAGGCAAGTGCGTCCCGGTCTGCCGAGCAGATCGCCAAAAGTTACGAAGAATGCGTGTTCCGAAGGTTCGGCGCCAGCGAGGTCATCAGACACGACCGAGAACCAGGTTTCATGGCCGAGGTGTTCCGGTCGTTTAACAATATGCTGGGCCAGAAACAGAGCGCGACGATGGCATACCGTCCGCAAGCGAATGGATCGGCAGAACGTATGGTACAAACTATTACAAGAGCAATCAAGATGTACGTTGCCGATCCAGACCAGCGCGATTGGGACGAATACGCAGAAAGGCTGGTGTTTGCACTCAACTCGTCGACCGATCGGGTCCGAGGAGAAACGCCTTTTATCTTGCGTATGGATGGGACCCCCGGTACACTCTTGAAGACGCGATACCTATTGGCTGCACTCGGACCCGCGATCGTGATGTTCGACGTTGGCACATGCAGGTCCAGAAACATTACCAGCATGCAAGAGAAATTGTCAACGAAAAGTTACGTCAAGCTACACAAGACCGGGCAGACCGGAACAACGACAAGGTCCAACCCCACGGTATAGAACCAGGGGCGAGGGTATGGTTGTACCTAGACCGGGTGAAGGAGGGCTATGCGAAGAAGCTGGCTCACATGTGTCACGGTCCTTTCCGTGTTGCCGAGCTGATTGGTGAACACGCTGCCCGTCTAGTAACAACCGGCACGGACTACAAGGTCTTCCCGATCGTACATGTGCCCAAGTTAAACTGGTCCGAGAATTTCCTGATCGTCCCAAAATGCCATGTCTAGTAGACGAGGCAGAACGGTTTGATTTCGATGAAGCATTACTGCCGGAGGACAGTTGGGAACGACCGCTGGAGAAGGACGAATTTGAAGTGGAAAAGGTCATAGATGTCCGATCGGTCAAGAAGATCAGGTTCGACCGGACCCACCGAGAATATCTGGTCCGATGGAAGGACCATGATGAAACAACTTGGATCGATGAGTCCGACCTGAACTGTGGAGCACTACTACGAGAATTCGAACGGTACCGAGTCAGTCGGAACCGTTTCGCAGTGATGCAGACCCATGAAGACCAAGCCCAAGACATGCAGTAGCATCGGTCTTCCCGACCGACGTGAAGAGGTGGAAGGTCTTGTGTCTTGTGTATTGTGTATTGTGAATATGTGACGAATTGGAATAGTGGAGTGACGAACGTGGATTGTTTTTTCGCGATGTAAGTGGAACGGTTGGTGATAGCGTGTCTATTGCAACTCTGGAGAAAGTGGTGGAATTAGCTCAAATGATTTGATGACCGAACATGTGAAAAAGAACGATGATATATATTAAGTGTTATCTGGTCGACTACTTACGACCTCACTCGCCATCACCCCACAGACAGCCGACTGTCAACGACGGATGCTTTTCAACTTGGTCCTGGTACTGGTTACGCCAAAGTTCTTGTTGGTCTAGTTGGACCAAAGCATCCTTGAGGTCCAAGACCGGTATAGTGCACCCAAGACCGGGGTACCATGTGCCACCGTCAGCCAGCAGCCGGGTCCTATCGACGCGACGCCGCGGCATATGAAGTACAACTAGATATAAGAACACATCGACGTCGCACTCGTGGGCCAGCATCCCGTCCAAAACATAATGGCACAGGGACTAACAGGCCTCACCCGCTCTGATCCGACGCCGCTTGCGCTTGTTCTGGATGGTCGCCAAGCCAGGGTCTTGCCGAAATCGTTCCGGGGGAAGCACCAGATAGTGGGATGCCTCCCAGATGGCTTGAGCGTGAGTCTTGTTAACATATTTCACCCGACTCATGAAAGCATTGGCCCACGGAGTCGAGTGGAAGATGAACCCCAGCTTGGGATGCTCGAAAATCTTCCACGGCTTGTCAGCGTACACGCAGGAGATCTGTGCCGACGTGATCAAGTCCGGCAGCCATTCCGACGTGGCAGGAACTTTCTTCGCCGACGGGAAAAGCCAATGGTCTGGACGAGAGAAAGACCGGGCCAGGAGCTGCTTGGTCAGGGTGGACCGGCGTAAACAACCGATCTGCCCTGGCGACCACGGCAAAGTATCCTCACCCGTTCGTGGCGGAAAAGAAGAACTGTCGATTGCCACGTTGGCCAACAAAGCATCTTTGTGGAGCTTGGACGTCCCAGGCAAGACCGTAGGTGTTGACTTTGTCGACGCATGAGGTGGTGGAACGCCACCATGCGGGACGGTCTTCTTGGTCTGCTCCGAAGTCGATGCAACTTGAAAAAAACTTTCATGTGGACTTGTTCTCGACTTGGTTGGGATGGGGACAGCAAACTCCGAATCACCGGAGTCTTCGCCGGAGTCATCCCAGGACGAGACCTCTGAATACTTGGCACGGTCAGCACCGGCGGTCGAGGGCGCTTGATTTTCGGAGATGTTACTGTCTTCATCCTCGTCCAAGCTTGGGCTCACGAGGGGCGCCTGTATCTTGGCTCGCTTACGAGGCACCGCACGCTTCCCTTCGAGTTCAGGGTCGCGCGCTGTTCCCCGCGCCCTCGAGGGACACGGCGCGTCCGCGCGCTTCTTAGACTTTTGACGAATTTTGGGCTGGGGAATTTCGGCCAATGAAAGGCCTTGGTCTTGGTACCGGTGTAGGTCCACCAAGGCGGCCGACGCAGACCGGTCTACTCTGGATGCAGCAACCGGATGCCGACGAGGACGCAACAGGTCAACCAAGCACTGATGAAATTCTTTTAATACCACCCGACGACCGTTCGCTGCCTGCGTCCAATCGTTCGACTTGCGTTCACAAGACTGGAACTCCTCGGTCTGGTCTTGAATCGAAATTCGGAGCTCAGTAAGACGCCTCTAGAGGTCGTCGCTTTGAATGCTCAACGTGGTCTGGTCAAGCAGGTCTTCTGCTTGCTGCTGTTGGACCAGCACAAGCTGCTCCCGAAGATGAAGCTGATGAGCCTCCAAGCGGGTCAACCTATTGCGCGCGTTTATTAGTCCGGCCAAAATCTGACGAAGCTGGAGGTCATGCGTGTTCGACTGCCGATCGGCGGCAAGCAGGGCATTGATCGCCTTGCTGATGACAGGAGGTATACGGGCTGGAGGTATACGGGCTGAAGACAAACGAAGGTTAGAACAGGTCCAAGGTGAAGACCGGACATGCATGCTTACGTTGTGTCGCCTGTTGAGCAATATGCTCCTGGAGACGTGCGATCTCTTCAAGTGCGTCTTGCAACTGCGCGTCGGTCCCGGACTGATGCCCTGCCGATGTCTGAGGTGCAGTAGAACGATGGGAGCTTCCATACCGGACCGACCGGACGGGCGAAGTGACATGCGATGACGTGATATGCGAGGTGCCTACAAGAACGGTCGTTAAGGAAATACAAGAAGGTCAAGTCCAGCAGTTCAAGTACCTGGAACGGATGAAGAAGATGGTTGATCCATGTCGGAAAAGTCTGAATGACCAAGGTTCAACTGAATTTGATGGACGAGGTCAGACCGTTGTCGTTGTGCGACACGGTCTGACTCAGGGGCGGCTGTGGAGAAGCGTGCCCAAAATTTGGCACACTTCTGGTCAAGTTTTGTCAAGGCATTTGATCTAATTTCGGATTGGTTTAAACAAGGGGGGCTTTTCAGCCTATCAGACTCAAGAAATGTCAAGAACGCAAGTTTTGGTGAGTCACCCGACTTTGGGTATTTTACATATTTTTGTGGGGGTACATTTAGGGACTATAGGGTAGTAGTATTTTAGTTGTACCTTTTAGGACAGAGGTTATACCTTTAAGTAAGGAAATCTTTTAGCTTTCGGGTAAGTGGCTGAAACCTCTTCTGGTCTTGGTTCACACCACAGCTAGGGGTCGCCGTTCTTCCCTTTTCGTACACTAGTCGCCTCCGCCCACCTCGGAGTGTTTGGGGGCAGATGGTCGAACTATACCCTCTCGCCCATTATACCCGGTCTGGACGCGCCGCACGCGCAATTTGGCCCACCGGAAGTCCCTCGACGGGAGTACGATTTGGCGATCTCAACACCTCAACTCAAGTACGTTTGGAACGTGCTATTCACTGGATTGGTCTTGGCGTGGAGATATCGTTTGTGGAGTTTCACGAGCATATTGGGTCTTTACGCGGACATATTGGCTTGTATTAATATTGGTTGGAAACTAGACCGGTTTTGGTCTTATTTCGTATTGGTCAGTGGCTAGACCGGAACGGTAGGTCTACCCTCTATTATTTCGTATTGGTCAGGTCTTGATCGTTTGGACGATCGACCTATTGGAAGTTATCTCTTGGAAGTGTTTTTTGGTCTGTTTGTGTCTGGGTTGAAGAGTTCCGCCCCAGAGATACCTACCCAGATCGGTCTTCTATATTCAAGACCGGCTCGATCCAATCTGCGATCCCGATCCACCGAGTGTGTAACTAGACCATTCCATCGGGTACACAAGGTGAGATGGACACTAAACAATCGGACCAAGTGGGTTCAGATGACGACCGGTCGTCTGCTGGCAGCGGACGATCGGACCAGATACCGAGTGGCGGTCCGCGGAGTACCCCCTCCGAAAGTTGGAAGGCTGGGCGAGATGGTGGTATTCAGGTTATCGATGCTAATGTTTTCGATTTCGAACTTGAATCCACCACATCATGTTCCTCTTCAAGCGCCTTGACATATGCATTCGGGATATCTCCATTCTTGGCCTTCACATTACATCTTCTTAACAACGCCAAAATAATCTTCACCGTTCCCATATCCATCACAGCCTCGAACGTGAGTCCATAATGAACTCCAAAGCGTTGTTCGTTGCCGCACGCGACTAGTCGTGCTTTGTAACGTTCCACACTTCCGTTTGCGTCAGTCTTGGTCTTGAACACCCATTTGGTGTGTAAAGGTCTGCATCCACTTGGTCTCTTTGTCACATCCCACACTTCATTCATTTCTAACGCCTTATCTCCGTTTTAATCGCTTCACTCCATTCATTCTTGTGCTTGCTCTTCATAGCTTCCGAAAAATTACGCGGATCCACTTCCGTGATCATATTCACCACTCCACTGTCATCATCGTCATCATTATCTTCTTGCTTCCGTTCATCACTTGTTTCCGCTTTCTTCTTAGCGTACTCCCTTGTCACGTGCCGCTCCATTGACCATGTATTTTTATTCTTGACTCTCTTGGTTTTCTTCTTGATGGCTTGTGTTTATTAAACTTCTTCATCTTGTTCTTCACTTGATACTGGTGCTTCTTATAAGTCTGCACCTCCTTTTTTTATTCCGTAAATAGACGCCGCAACTGTTCGTTTTGCGTATCGTCCAAAGTCTCAATGTTCTTGATATGCTGGGTCATGTGCACGTCGACTGTCAGGACCTTGTTCACCTTCTCGACGTCCAAAGTGCTCTCGCCTGTTGCTTGGTATTTGGTCACCTGCTTACTATTCACGTAAGCCAACTCGCAGCCCTTTTCTTCTAAGAGTCCATACGATAAAATGTTACGCGCCAAATTCTCCACGTAATACAAATTTTCAATCTTGATCAGTATTTCAACTCCACCGCACCGCGCCTACACCTGCAATTTGCCCTTCATCGCGACCTTAAGCTTCTTACCATCATCTTGATAACACACACCATCCACTGGCTCAGTATACCGTAAAAAGCTTGAGTCATTCGTCAGGTGCATGATTGCACCGCTATCCAAAATCCACTTATTTCTCGAAACATTAGCGTAATATCCAGTAATCGTAAGCGACAAATCCACATTCTTGCCACCTTTCTTCGGTCAATTTCACTTCAAATGTCCCGCTTCTCCACATACGTAACATTTCCTCGACTTGTCCTTCTTTTTTGCCACGACGTTCACTGTGCCTCGTGCCGCCGTCCTTGGTCTGTTACCTTCGTGTTCCACTGCCTGCGCGAACTGTCAGAGCTCTTCAGCCTGCCGTAGATAGTCCACGCGAGTGTAATCATACCTTGACATCAATACTTGCTTTAGCTCTGGCGCTGCATGATAAATAACATTATCAAGCACCAGAGCATCCGCTCGCCCCCCTACCGCTTCCGCCACTGCTAGCAAATACAAGTAATGCTCCGCCCAGGATCTTGTATAACACTTCCTCGCCAAAAATAACTTCATCGCTTGTGCCGGCGTCAGCTGCGTATGGAACGTCGTCAACTTCTTGTCCATAACATACCACAACGCGGGAGTCTCACTCCACCACGTTTCAACCTGACGGTTGTAGTAACTATCCGCCGTACCAGAAAGGTAGTGTCCCAGGAGATCGACTTTAACGTCTTCACTCCATGGGAACCCACACGCTGCCTCAGCGATACCTATCTGGCGCAAAAACTTCCTGCCCCACGGGTGAAAACCCGAGCCCAGTCCCCGGTACACTTGAGTACCGTCGAATAATCTAATTTGAAGCTTGCTCTGCTTCGGTGAGGGCGTCCGCATTACATGGGCTTGTGCTGCCTGCCCTGCATCTATATGCACACCTGGGTTTGCGTACCCCTGTCCTAGGATGCCCGCCTGCGCACCGGTCTGTCCGGCGTCTGCTACGCCACCTCGATCGAAATAATTCGCGCCGGCCCTGCTGATATGCCTAAAGCTCATTGCAGCTGGATTAGCTGCCCTGTACACAGCCTTCTCCTCATGGCTTCCTTCCAAGGAAGCCATTCTCATCTTAGTGTCCCCTTTGGGGGGGGTGATACACATCACCCCCATCGGACACTGCTCCACGAGAGTTTTTCAGCTTCCCCAGCCGGTCTGTCAGCTCGCGGATGGCTGTTAAGACGTCAGACGACCCCGCATTATCTTCAACAACAGCGACTTTCTCCTCGCTGTCTTCACGCCCCTTACTTGGCTCATAACCTGTTGTTGTGTGCTCTTCCCCTTATCCATCGTATAGTCGTAGTGCAAAAATGCGTAGTAGTCACTTGATCCTAGTATACCTTCCCCTTAGTACGCGCAACCTTCGTATCCAGCACTTATCCACAGTAACTGGAACCTAAATGCGCGCCCCCACTAAAGAGAAACTTGGTATGCCGTGTGATGCCGCTTGCCCCTCTCTACTCCTACTGAATATGCCAAAGTGACCAAGCGCACAGAGAAAACGGACGCGTGGTTACTGTTAGTTAACCGTGAGAAGAAAATGCAAAAGTGATATATTTAGACTGGACTAATTTTAGTCCGTCACAAAAATGCAATTTGTGTACACCTATTATCGACTTTTGTGCGTCGATGCTAAAACCTTGGAAACCCACAATATCGCAACTTGCCCTTGGTTTCCAACAGATATATATATATATATATATATAGGGAGAGCCTGCGGTCACACACACCCTCATATAAAACGGAAGGCGGGGGGGGGGGTGACCGCAGGCTCACCCTATTCATATTATCGTACTTATTAGTTCACACTTATTGCCTGCTGTATGTGTTTGTCCTGATTCTGAGTACATACGTTTTTCGTGCACTAATTAGTAGTGTGTAACACACAACAGATAGAAGCTTACCATAACATCAACATCTGGTACATAATTCCTGTTAGAGATAGCTAAACACTTCTCGATAAACACTCCATTAAT
>CM047587.1:43012204-43042435 GCA_026184515.1 Peronosclerospora sorghi | reverse complement strand
GTTTAGTCGCCGAGCGTTTATTGAACAACTAAGGCGTCCGTTTTTTTTTCACGACACACTGCCAATGGTTGCGGTTGTGTCAGATTTTCGGTACTGTACACGAACGGAAGTTACTTGATCAAAGTAATAGTCACTGATGTCCGCACAAGTACCACCCACCACTTGGGGTTAGGCACGTCACTATAATATACTAGCGTGCGACGTTTTTTAGAGATGATACCTTCTCACCTTAAGTATTCGAAAAAAGGGGATATCTGAATCGACACAAGTTGCCGTTATAGCAGGGAAATCTAAGGCATGAAACGACGCTGAGACCCCATTTACCTCCTTGCAACATACTGACGTGATTGGGTTAAATCTCGTATGTAGCCATGTCCCGTACCTACTGCACTCAAGTCCAGACACTTCACTTTCGTGAAGAAAGCCGTTGGAAAGGTGCCGAGAGCTCCGAGCGCGCGACTCACTCGCGCTCTGGACGTCTCCATCGCGTTGGTTTTTTTTGGGGGGTGTATTTTTTTCTCAATCCTTCCAGTTGGCGCACCTAAAACCGGAACGAAGGTTTGTGTTTCAAGACGAGGTTCTTTAGGTACGGAGGCCTTGCTATAAATACCTCTCTATCCTCTCTTCACCCAATGTCTCTAACCACATTCCTTTATAGGACTCTACCACGGCACCAAGTGCTGTGTCGGCATCAAAACTATGACACTCCGTACGGACTCGGAGCATGCCTCTAACTTCCCCAGTCCACAATATCAAGCCCTTTCGAGTCCAAATCGACCCAAGACGCATGAAGTTGATTTCGTGACGGAAGAAATGATACGAAATCATAGTCACTCGCATGCCCTATCCGCGATTTTAGGTGCAAATGGACATATTTCAACGCCTGCCTCCTTGATAGATACAACAAGACCATCGAGTCCGCACGTTCCAACGACTGAATCCATGACGTCCACTTTCCATCGAGAAGACGTTCATCCAGAGCAGGCCGAGAAGAACGAAGGACCAGCTCGTCTTGCCATCTGGAAACGCCAGAAAAAGCGATGGAAACGCGTGCTTTTCTGGCTCGTGGCGTGTTTGTGGTTTATAGGGACGTTTTCTCTAACGTTTGCTGCGCCCGCGCAGCTGCAACTGTTAGCACCCATTGGGTTAGGTGCAAGTTTGAGTCTCCTGTCGACGTTCGTGGTCCTCATGTCGTTTTTCAAGCGACAGACCGTGCGACGACGACCGAATGAATTGTTGGCGTTTGTGGCACTGAGTGAGTGTGGCCTGGCCGTGCTGACGCTCCTTCATGTCGTGACCATGTGCAGTGGGGCCACGGGCGTCTGTCAAGCCATGGAATTCACGAGTTGCACAGTGGCGACGAGTTTAGAGATTTTCTTCTTCGTCGCGGGGGTGGGCTGGTTTGGCGCCAACATTTTTCACCTCTTTGTCTCGCTCTCGAATCCGTTTGCACAGTACAAGAAACAAGTGATTCTCTATCATAGTCTCGTGTGGCTCCTGGCCCTTGTTTTAAGTCTCGTGACGCCGTGGATGGTCTTTTCCACGCACATGGAGAAAACGTTGCGCCTCTCCCGCACGGAACTCTGTCGCATGGTGGATTTTATCCTCCCTCTCTTACCGTCGGATGCCAACCAGTCCATGGCGAATAAACTCCAGCGCTTAGGCCAGTGGCAAGACGTGAACTTAGCGTACTGGGGCCTCGTGATGGCAACAATTGTCGTGATTGTCGTTGCAGCGCAGTGTGGACTCATGCTTGGCTGGTGGCGCGCCACGAGTGGCACGATCCTTGCCCTCAAAGCGCGACGGCGGCTCATGAAGCGCATGGCAGTGTACGTCCACGCGCTCAATGGCATGTGGGTCGTCGTCTTGGTCGTGTTTTTCCTCTATCGATCCAATTACGCTGCGCTCACGTCGATTCCCGTGCACGGCGCGCGCGCGGCCACGGCGCGCGTCAATGTCTTGAATGCGGTTTTTCACTTTGTCGTCACGGCCAAGGGCTCTCTTACGGCCGTTGTCTGGGTGCACGTGAATAAACCCTGCTGTGCGCTCGCGTTCTGTACGTCCTGTGGCGTCCACGCGTGTCCACGGCACGACGACGACGACGACGACGACGACGACCCGGCACGACTCGACGTGGCCCACGCGGTCGCGCTGTCGTCCGTGCACCGAGCACGGGGTGCTCGGACCGCGCAGTCGATCGAGAGCGGGATCCACGGGCCTTGTCCGCTGCGGGACGCGTCGTCGTCTCCGTCCGCGCTCGAGCGCAGGGAGGCGCTACGCCGCGCGCCCGTGTCGCCGCCCTGGTCCCTCTCCCAAGCCCTTGCGCCCCGACCGAGTCGCTCCGTCTCGTCCTCGTCCGAGGCGGCATCCTCCGTGGCATCCTACGAAGCGTCGCAGACCAACGAGACGCTCCAGCGCGAGATTATTTATTATACCGTCTGTGGCATTACGAAAGCCATTGTGCGCGCGGCGCACGGGGCCGCGGCCGAGCGCGGCGCGACGGGCATTGGCGCAGAGGCCGACCTGGTCGAAACGACGTTAGTCGTGGGCGCCGAGCGCGACGCGTCATTGGTTAATAATGCGTTTCTCGCCCATGTGCAACAAGTGACGAGTTTGTCGGCGCCGCGCGCGTATTGTTGTGACCCCCCGGGGGGGCACAGCCGCCCCCCCCCAACCTTGCGGCGCGCCACGGGCAGCGGGACGCAGCGCGTGTCGTGCACGTCCATCGTGGGCTATCGCTCGACGCAGGGCGCGCGCCCGGGCGCCCCACTCGACCCGTCGTCGTGCCACGCGGGCCCGTCGTCCCGCTATCCCGTCTCGCACGTGCCGTTTGAACTGTTTGACCACGAGATTACGCTCGCAAGCACGCGGTCGTCCCGCGAGGCGTCAGAGGAGACGATGCGCGCGACGGTCTTGGCGAGTCTTCGACGCACGGCCACGTCCGTGCGTCGCCCGGACGGCGTGCCCGCGGACGCCAAGCCCAAAGTCTTTGTCGACTATGCGCCGCGCGCGTTTCGTGCGATTCGCGTCGCGTTTGGCTTGTCGGATGAAAAGTACCTGGCGAGCTTTCGCACGACGGCCAAAGAGCGCGTGAGTGCGGGCTCGAGCGGTGCGTTCATGTTTTACTCAGGCGACACGTCGCTCGTGGTCAAGAGCTTGAAGGAGAAGGAGTGTCGTGCCTTGGTGGCCATGGCGCCGGCCTATGCAGCGTATCTCGCGGCCCATCCTGCGTCGCGCCTCATGCGGTTCTTTGGCTGTCACCGCGTGCGTCTCTATGGCCGGAATTTCTACTTTGCCGTCATGTCAAATGTCTTGTACAGCGACGCGCACACGCCAACGATGGTGGAAAAGTATGACGTGAAAGGCTCGTGGATTGATCGGCGCGCGCGTCGCGCGCAGCGCGGCGAGCGCGTCACGTGTGCCGAGTGCACTGCCACGTATACGTATAGCGGACGCGACGAGGAGCGCGACGCGTTGGCGGGCCATGTCCATCGACCAGAGATTGTGCTCAAGGATTTGGATTGGACGCGGTCGTTGCACTTGGCGCGGCCTGTGGCCGCGCAGTTGCTTGCCCAGTTGCACGCGGACAGTGCGTTTCTCTGCAGCGTCGGGATCATGGACTATTCGTTGCTGATTGGGGTCCATACGTGTCACTTTCGCCCGCCCGTGCTGGCGTCCGTGGCACGGCCGAGGACGGAGGACGTGGGGCCCGTGAATTTGGCGCCCCTGGGCGAGACGGAGGTCTATTTTGTGGGCATTATTGACATTTTGCAGCAGTGGGACTGGGAAAAGCAGGTGGAGAAGGCAGGCAAAGTGTTGCTGGGGAAACCGGCGCGCGGGATCTCGGCCATGGCGCCCGCGGCCTACTGTCGTCGGTTCCAAGCGCGGTGTCGGGAGATTGTCGTGGGCCATGCCGCGACGGGGGATGATGGAGAAGGCATGGACACGTGCCGGGGGGACGAGACGATGGCGGATGTCGCCCATGTCGTGTGACGCTGAGAGTGCGGGGGGGGGGGGGGGGTTTTATTTGGTTAAGTATAGGTACGCGGCGGAAGGGGGGAGGGGGGGAGGGGGGGGGAAGGGGGGGGGGGGGGGGGGGGGGGGGGGACGTTAGGGGAAGATGGACACACACACGCTGTTTTCGTTAGTAAGTATACGACGATACACACGACAAAGGAGGAATGTTGTGTGGGGCCGACACACTTTTAGAGCACGTTGATTTCCGTCACGGGCGTCATGAGATCTTGGGGCGTGTTGTAGTCGTCCTTCGCGTCGAGTGCTTGCTTTTTCTTGTGCGTGACAAGGACCATGACGACGGCGGCCACGACCGCGAGACAGCCCAATCCCGTCGCGACGTACGTCCCGGCACTCGCGCCACGACCGTCTTGACGACTCTGCGTCGTCACGCGTTCAGTCTCGTCGCTTGTCGCCACGGACGGCCTTGCACGCGACAATGTGGTCAGACCACTTGATGCTGTTGTTGTTGTGGCCGCGGCAGTTGCTGGCGTCGTGTCTTGCTGGGGCTCCACTCTCGGAGTCTCTGGCATTGGTTGCCCGTCGGGGGTGGAAGATGCTCTTACATCCGATGCTTTGGACCTTGACGAGTAGTAGATTGGGGGCAAGACGGCCGACGTTGCTCCTTCCGTCTTGGCCTCGTCAGTGACATGTGCTTTCTCCCTGTCTCCAGCGACACCACGTGCAGCGGTGCTCGAGGCGTTTCGAGACGCTTCGAGCTTTGGAACGATCGTTGATGGTGTCTCCATGGCTGCGACCGGTGTCTCTAAAGTTGAAACATCACATGGAGTGACAGGTGGTCGCGCGCTTTGCGTCACATGTTGGGCGAGAGATGGAGCGACAGGCTCCTTCGTTGAGACATGAGGCGCGTCGACTGGTACACGAGCTGGCGGGACAGATGGTGTCGGAGCTGGAGTCGGAGCCGGAGTCTTCGATTCGGGAGAGAATTGTCCTTGTTTTGGCTGCTCTTGTTGTGCTTGTCCTGGTTTCGATTGCTCTTGTTTTGATTGTTTTGGTTGCTCTTGTTTCGATTGTTCGGGTTGCTCTTGCTGTGATTGGTCGGGTTGCTCTTGCCGTGATTGGTCTGGTTGCTCTTGCTGCGATTGGTCGGGTTGCTCTTGTTGTGATTGGTCGGGTTGATCTTGCTGCGATTGGTCTGGTTGCTCTTGTTGTGATTGTTCGGGTGCGTCTCCAGTACCATTGGGACAGAACGTGAGTACGACGGACGTCGTGTCCGCACAAGCGTGTGTCTTGCGATCATCCTTTGGAAATTGATACGCATCGGCGCAGCCATCTTCGAGACACGTGACCGTCTTGCATCCAGATGGCGCAATTTGCAGGGGAGTGTTAAATCCCGTGCCTCCAGTTAGAACTTTGCATTCCTTTAACGATGAACAGTCACCCGGCTGCAAGGATAGAAGCACGGTATTGTCAGTACACGTTTGTTAATGTCACTAAAGAAAAGTGTACGTACGCCAACTCGCCCACATGGGATTATACTTGCGTCGTACCAAAAGTAGCCTCCGCTGACGGAAAACTCGGCCACTAGATAGAAAGGGTTAGATTCGATTTTATCCAGAGTGCACGAAACACGTTGTACGTACAAGTCGCTTGAGCACTCGTGCCATTTCGAAACATGCCACTAAATCCTTGAGCTAGTGTCCGGTTCGTTGTGCCCCCTGCTGGGACTATTTGAACGACGACATTGTCATATAATTCGATGCTCTTGCTGCATTGATTCGAGACTGTCAACGACACAGCCGCTTGGACGGTGTACGTTGGGAGTGCTAATAGAAACAGAGCGATGGACACGTGGGTCTGCATCATAAGCAGCATATCGAGAGCTCTTTTGATGGAGCCGAAAAGTATCGATGTGATAGAGTTGGCATGGCAATAAGTTGAAAACGATTCAGACCTAACACATCCGTACGACTGACAACATGGTATGGTATTGACCACATGATTTTTGAGGTCGTACACGTTACACCGGTCGTCTTTTTATGGATGAGGAAATCATTTTCCATTTGGTTGGATAACAAGGTGGTTGGTGCGAAACCGGTGGAGATGCGTCAGTGGAAAGTCAGAAGAGCTTGAAACGTGACTAATGAATGCTAACGGAGAAGAGAGAAACAAACATGGAAAAAGGAGGATAAAATCCGTCAGGTTTAAAACGAAGGATCGTGTCAGCTAGAGAAGACCCGCTACTGATGGCATCTCTCTTCGTGAGACGTTGCACCAAAAAGCCTGCGCCCTCGCAGCCTTGTTCGTTGCGCTCTATGCTTACTTGCGTGAGATTTTGATGCTAACGACCGATTTAAAGAGTGGAGCGGAAGTTCATGCTCGATTAAATTTAAAAACCGCTAATTCATTGCAAAAGGGAGGGAGGTTTTCTATGGCTAGCCAGCACCCGTACCCCAAAGTTCGAACATGGTCATCCCATCGAACAGACTTTAGACCACGTAATACGAAGAAAAACCGGTGATTGCCTAAGAAACGCGATGGTGTGAACAAACGTAAGCATACTAAAGTACAGATGACATCTCGAATTGAGAAGCATCAACACTTGACCTATCCACAACGTCACGAATGGAACAACGGTTCTTCTTAGAATCCTGTCTACGATAGGACGATGGCAGAACAGATCTTGCTGAGCTCTCTTGAGTTAACTATACGAGTAGCTGTCATCAATCAATCAGCAGAGCTTGAATGCCACAACGACAAAAAACATCCATGGCTGACGAACATCGATGAAAAAAAAGATCCACAATAGGTTTACCAACCCTTGTCCCTAACTATCGTACACTTTTTGTGGTCCAACCCTTTTTTCAAAACAAACTAAACTGCTCTCCTTGCCCTTCTTCTACAGCCCACTCTTGCGTCTTTTCTGAAAAGAGGTGGCGATCTGCATTGCCTTCTGCATACGACGCTGGAACGGTACGACTTGTTGCTACAGTACACAAGCAAAAATAAAGAGACACACGAGCAGGAATAACGAGGTACCCGCTACCCCACGAAAATTTCGAATTGTACTTTCAATGAGGTGGACGAAAGAGGCGGACGCGTTCCCGTTACGAACAAAAAGAAATGTGTGCGCAACCAGTCCTCCGTTTTCAGCTTCGTGAAGGATGCAAACCTAATTTTTGTCTTCATCCGATACACTTTTCGCTCTCGGAAAGAGACGACCAACCTTTGGTACTTTACCTTTCCGGGGGCTCGCAAGTTCTCAGCTCGTGCGCTTTTTTTTCCTTACAAAATCTTGCGTTGGATCGAGAAAAGCTCGAGTGAGCTCCATCTTAAAGACGTCAGTCATAGGAATCAATCGAATGCTGTGACTCGATAGACCAAGGAGTGACCCCGTTTCGTGATAAGTTGCAAGCCGGCCCTCCCGTTTTGTCACCGTCGTACTACTTACTATCCTTGATCCAAAATCTTAAGCCCAATCCTTGCGGACCTGTTAGTTAATACTACGAGTGGGGTCCACCACACGCTTAGTGGGGTCCACCACGGTTTGTTTCTGTGTTTTGATGCATTAGGCCTACGTTAATGTGAGCCACATCACCTTTTTCGCAACGAGTGCTTCTAAGAAAATGATTAGCGTCTGCCACGTACAAGGTCCTACCAGATAAAGGTACGCAACGTTGAAGGTTAGAGACAAGTGACCCCTGTGGCCTTTCGTTTCACGTGTCCAGTATCTCGACCATATGCACGACGAACAAGTGCGTGGGATTCTTCTTCTTCTTTTTACCGTGAAAAACCCTATCCATCTCTATCCAGGGCCATGGCTCGACGCTACGAGTCGGACGATCTTGCCCATGAAGAAGCGACTCGACGGTTCCTCGTACATCTCGTCGGGGCTCGTGTGGATTTTGCGGTGCAGCGTTTCGTGGGATGGGAATCACGCATGACGGACGAGCCGCACAACGGTTTGTGTCTATTTCTTTGACGAAACCGGAAACGTCGGCCTGCTTGCCCGCCAAGCTCCTAAGGATCGCTACGAATGCTACGAGGAAAGCAACGTTACTTGGCGTATCTCACACAGATGTCAAATTAGTCAAGCGAAAGCAAGTCTTCTAAGTCACCTATTTCCACCGATCAGGCCCGCTCCGGTCTCCACTGATCAAGCCGGATCCTGGGCTAACCCGACTCGTCGAGATCCTCTCTTAGAATGGTTATCCTGTCTTCTTCTGTTCCGCAGCTGACCCAGTGACATCTCGAATGAAAAACAATCAACGTCTCTTTAAGCTCATCAAGCCATCACTAGCTCCAGTCAAAGCCATCTTGTAGGATATCGGATTTATCCACTGGCTGGTTAGGTTTGTATGATAGTTCAGATGACGCATCAATGATGGTCAAACGTAGCCGATCAAGACGGGTCTTATATGACTTTAGAGACAGCGATCCAACAACAAAGGCAAGAATTCATAGAGCAACGAGGCCAGAAGGTAGTCGAGTATTCATCGATGGATGGTACATGTGGTTTATATTAACAAGACAAAGCCACTTTGGTCCCATTGAACTTTAGTCGCATCCTCTCCGTCTACTACTGCAACAGTGCTGGAGAACGCAAATTGCTTAGCTGGTATTCAAACCAAAGACAAGTGGAGCAATTTGCATTCTCCTTTCGACGGATAGTGATCAGATTCAGAAATCCAAGGTTCCGTTACGCTCTTCTTCCACCCGTGACGCTGCTCATGCCTCAGATCATGTCGTAGTCAAGAGTTCTTGTCCGTTCCGAGTGTACCCATCAATCTTTCTGACAATAGCGACGGCAGCTCATGACAGCGGAAATGCTGATCAGGGAGTCTATGGAGATTTTTTTCCTTGCCAAGATCACCCGTGGGCGTCAACTCTCACTGATCCATGAACTGCCAGATGATCTCAACTCTTGTTTGTGTCTTGTGAGTAAGGCAGCTGTTCCAGACTGTTGAAAGTGCGCGCAATTCGCGCGGCACTCAGCGTCGCCGAGGACTCTCATTTAGTTTGTGTCTTTTTAGCAAAAACCTAGCAAACTGCATCTATGCATATTATTAGTTGAAGTACTTAACATAACACTAATAAATCACTTTGGATTTTGATTTGTTCTCAGTACTCCGATCAGCAGGAACGGAGTGCGACTGATTACGTTTGGAAACTTTCGCTTGCTGTATCACGTGGAATAGTGGAATTGTTACGTGCCCTGTTACGCATTACGTGGAGAATATATTGTCATTACGATTGAATCTCTGGTTTTACGTTATTGCCTCTATCGAATTTTCTTACGCTTGGAATTACACACACAAGTACACGCTGGCAGTGTTGGAACGTGTGATTTGAAGTACAGCGTGCGAATATGTCCGATTCTCAACAGGTTATGAGCCCAAACGGGGGCCGTAACGAATCAGAAGAAGAAGTCAAGGCTTCAGATGTCGTCCGGATGTTTGAAACACTTGCGACGCGCCTGGAAAAGCTTGAGGTAGCGAACAGCGCGCCCAAGCAGCAAGTGCCGTCGCCGCCTAAGTCGAGGGGGGACAGAAGGATGATCATTTACTCCCTCGATGATAACGACGAAGAGAAGAAAGAGTATACCACCGGGCGGCAAGGGAAGATGAGCTTCCTTGAAATCAGTCGCGCCGGAAGGGACGCGTTTACGCCTGTTGGTGCCGCGGGCAGGAATACCACAGGCAGGAGTTTATAACGTGAATCAACAACAAGCGAATGGTTGGCACGGTCAGGCGCCGTTCCAGGGGTACAAGGTGGTGGGAACGCCCTCCCCTAAGCAGAGAACGCTGCAAATAAAGCCTTTCGGTGGAAAGTAAGTGTACAATGGTCTGGGATTCGGCTTTCAGGCTTGGGGGCGAAAGTTTTTGCGCCGGATTAACCTTGCCGAGGCCACTTGTGGATTCCCATGGACCGAGGATGTGAAAGTAGACCTGCTGGGCCATTATTTGGCGGGCTCAGCGGAGGCGTATTATAACCGCCAGGTCGACGCGTGGTGGCGTAAAAAGCCGTAATTGTGGTACATTATAGAACAATTGTTGGCCGTTTTTAACGTGCAGATAATGCCTGCACAAGGCATGAAATTATTCATGGGCCGGAAGATGCCTGGCAGATCGTGGTCAGAGCACTTCTTGTACCTGACCGCGGTCGCAGAAGCGATGGCACCGAATACCAAAAATTTGGTCCTAAACAACATTGTGTTTCACGCGGCGCCGGAGATGAGGCAGATCCTCATCTCCAAGTATGATAGTGCGCGCGAAGACTACCTGACACATGCAGAGGAGCTGTGCCAGTTTGCACAAGCGGTCGAGTACAGCGAACGACCGATGAAGCACGCGCAAGGTGGTGCTGTGAATATGGTGGCTGAAAAGCAAAAAAAAACGTCAAGAAAAGAGTGTGCTACTCGTGTGGCGAGGAAGGGCATATCAAACGATATTGCCGCAAGAAAAAAATGCGAAAGAAGATTTTGCATTAATTATTGATGATTCGGCTGGTGATGTGGCATCCTACACGTGGGTACTAGACGGTGGTGCGACTATGCACCTAACGTCAGACCTAACGTGTCTGATTGACGTGAAAAGTGCCGTTTGCGAGTGTTTCCAAGTGGATGGAAAGCGGGTGAAAGTCACCCGAAAAGGCACACTGTTTATTAACTTTGTTTGCGGAAACACTAATACGCGAATTAAAGTTAGAAACGTGTACTACGCCGAAGGAATCTCGAAAAATATCTTTTTGTATGGCCTTTTCGAGCTTGGTGGATTGGTCTTGTCATATAAAAACGGAAAGAGGACGCTAGTGAAGCGTGATTCCGGTGCTGGTATCGTCGGATTTGACGTCGAAAACAACGTATTGACTATCCAAGGAAAGGTGGACAGACCAAGAAAGTCCAGGAAAGAATTAATAATGTCCGTGGCGTCGGCGAGTGATGCCGACTACGCTGCCACGCAAGATGTCCAGAGTAGAAGTCTGATGCCCTTCCACTCTCTGATGGGACATTTAAATTTCGATACTATAGTCTCATTGTCGAAGGATCCCCGCTATGGGATCCGGATCACCGATTACACCCGGCGCCACTGTGTCACGTGTGCGCAGGGTAAGAAGACGAAGAACGCGCAGTCCAAGAGGGACAGCGGGAAAAATGCGCCGATCGACCAGATCGGCGGCGTGATCTGTTCGGACCTTAGAGGTCCGACCACGCCAAGGGATCAGTTGGGAAACCGATACCTTGTGAATTACATCAATTATAAAAGCAATTACGTCCGGATTTTCCTGGCAAAAACCAAGGACGTCGCAGCCAAAACGTTTGAGCACTTCCTGGCGTTTTTTGAACGCAAGTTCAATTTCAAGATCCACGTGCTAAGGATATATGGCGGCGCGGAATTCAAGAATGTGGACTACTTTTGTCAAAGTACTGGAATTGCGCGCCAAGTGACGGAGGCTGGAAATCAAGCCATCAAAGGGAAGGATGAGCACATTCACCGAACGGTCATGAATATGGCCCGGTGCATGCTGTTTGGAAGTGGCTTGCCATTGTCGTTGTGGGGGGATGCGGAGGAATACGCAGCTTATGTGCTGAACCGCAACCCCACAAGCGCGAATCCGCGGAAGATGTCTCCGCTGGAATTGTTGACTGGAGCTTAACCAAATTTGGGTGAAATAGTTACGTTCGGCTCGCCATGCACAGTCTATCACAACCCCGGGTCGAACGCGCTGGCACCGCGTGCGCAAGTTGCAGTGATAATAGGCTGCAGCGAGGAACCAAAAGGGTACAAGGTTTTCCTGAAAAAGGAGCAGAAGGTGACGGTCACTTTACACGTGAAAAACGTGGAGACATTAATGGACACGCAGAACCAGCAACTTCAACATTTGTTGGAAGAGACTGAAGGCGTGCAGGATCAAGGAACAAGCCGAGGCTCTGAAGGAGTGTCGTGAAGCGGACCCAAGAATTTTGGTCGGTTCCGTTCAACAATGGACCGATCGGCCTGTCGGCGATCGGATTGGTGAAAAGTCAAGAGGTTTTTGGGTCAGTCATGTTAAAGGGGTGTCCAGGACACAGATTCGGGTAGGTCACATGAGATTGCGTGTACTACATATTTTCATGTTTGGTACATGTTGGGGATTTGCGTTGGTTGGGGATTTGCCAAGTTTGGGTTTTGCTTTCTTTTGGGTTTTGCTTCGTAAAGGTTTTTGACTTTTAGCTTCGCTTAAGGGACCGTTGGACACCCAGCCAAGCCGGGGTCGTTTTCGCCTTACGCGTTAGTCACCTCTGCACGCCGCAGAGTGTTTTGGGGGCGGAGGGTCGAGTAATCCCCTCCAGCTCATTATACCCGGCCGGGACGCGTTATATACGCATTTGGCCCGCCGGAAGTCCCTCGACGGGAGCGTACTTTGGTCGACCCCCAACGTTAAGTTGCACACGTTTGGAACGTGTTATTTCACCTATTGGATTATTTCGTGGAGATATCGTTCGTGGATTACGTCACGTTCTTATTGGATCTCCCTACTGGATTGGATTATTGGACCTCATTGGATTACCGGAGTTTATCTCCCATATTGGCCGGGCTTTACGATAGGGTTAGCGATCTGCCCTCGGGAGTATACGAATTTCGAGTATAACCGGTATACTCGTACCCAGGGTGAAGAGTTCCGCCCCGGGTACATCACCCAGCACGGTCTACCGCATTTATACCACAAGTCAGTCCCAAGCACCGATCCACCGAGTGTGTTACCAGCCCAATCCATCGGGTACACAAGGTGAGATGCTAAAAGAATCGGACCAGGCGTCGAGTGCTGACGATCGGTCGTCTGCCGGCAGCGGACGATCCGATCGGATTGAAGACGAGGGTTCGCGGGGTACCCCCCCCCCGTAAGTTGGAAGGCCGGGCACGATGGTGGTCAGGTTCTCGACACTTCGGTGTTCGATTTCGAACTTGACTCCACCACAGGAGCAGCTCGGGTGTCAGAAGGAGCAGTCCAAGAGTCGGGAGGAGACGGACGTGCGTCGGGCGCAGTGCAAGCGCCGGATAACAACGACAGGAAAGTTCAACTGCATGTGAAAAATCCGAAGAAAGGAAGAAAATCGCGCTGGACCCGTGAGCGGCACCTGACGCGTCAACACGCGAAGTTGAAGGCGCAGAAGGAAAATAAGTGCGAGGACAACGATGAATTAGAAGAAAATGGTGAAGTAAGTCTGATATCAGACGTCGATCCCAAGAATTTTCGTGATGCGGTCGGTAGAGCTGATGCTGACGAGTGGATGGAGTCTATGTGTGAAGAAATCCGTGCCTTAGAAGCAAATGAAGTATGGATTGTGATGAAAAAGACGGACGATGTTAGTACCCTTCATACGAAGTGGGTTTATAAGACTAAAACTGATGCCAATGATGCGCTGGAGCGCTACAAGGCAAGGCTCGTTGCTTGTGGCAACGAGCAATGGTACGGAGTGGATTACGAATTTACCTTTGCCGCAGTGATGGATATGACGACGGTGAGGTTTCTTTTCGCGTTGTCGAGGAAGTGGAGAGTGCAGGCTATGCACGGGGACATCCCCAACGCTCATGTCAAAGCGTTGGAAGATGAACACGACATTTACCTTTACGTGCCAAGTGGAATGAAAATTGGTGCGGACAAATTGGAAGAATTAAATGACGCAAGCACGAAGCAATTGGTTGTAAAATTAAGAAAGTCCCTTTACAGGCTGAAACAGGCCGGAAGACAGTGGAATCGTCTGCTGCACGCGAAGTTGGCTGAGTGTGGCTTCTTACAAATCTTCACTGATAGTTGCTTGTACTACAAGTAGGTTGACGATGACACAGTGGTAGTGGGTGTTTACGTCGACGATTTGATGGTGACTGCAACATCACAGCAACAGATTGAAGATTCTTTGATGGATTGAAAGAATTGGAAATAAAAAATCTCGGACATGCCACAAAGTTTTTGGGCATGAGAGTTTCTGTATAATGACGAGAATGGATATCTACTAGATAAAGAAGTCATGATCGCGGATTTTCTCAAGCCTTACGGTTTGGAAGATGCGAATGTGGTGAAAACACCGCTCGGGGATGAGTAAGAGGACGAAGCCCAGAAGGAGCATGAATTGCTGAAGATTGACGTGCGCGGAAATGAACCGTCGATAAAAAACTTTCAATCGTTGATCGGCAGCTTGCTGTGGGTGTCGCGTTGCTGCAGGACGGATATCGCATACGCGGTACACAAGGCCACGCGCAGGGCGCATGCGCCAACGAAGTTGGATTGGGCAACGGCGAAGCGAATTTTACGCTTTCTGAAGGGATAAAGAAGTTTAAAATTGAATTTAGAGATATGCCAAGATCAGAAGAGCGATGAAAAGTATGGAATTAAAGTCACCGGATATTCAGATGCGGATTCTGGGGGGTCCAAGGACGACAGGAAATCCACGAGTGGTGGAGTGATAACGCTGGAAGAATGTCTGGTGCACTGGTTCTGCAAAAGGCAGACGTGCGTTTCACTGTCTACAGTGGAAGCGGAGCTGCACGCTGCGTCGACGGTGGAGTGCGAGATGATCGGAATAATGGAAATGGCAAAAGAAGTTGGTTTCAAAGTAAAATTTCCGATGGAATTGCTTTGTGCCAACCAAGCCGCAATTACAGTTATGAATGGAAGTGGAAAAACGGCTAGGACTAAGCACATGGACGTTCGAGTGAAGTTCCTGATATCCAAGGCAAGTTACGGACTGATAACGCCAAGCTACGAACCGACCGAGAGCATGTTGGCGGAAGGTCTGACAAAGGTATTGGGTCCTGTGAAGATGCAACTGATGCAAGAGGGACTAGGACTGAAGGCGACCAAGATGGGCTAAGCGTTTGCAGTGGAAAAGACAAGAAGGAGTGTTGAAAGTGCGCGCAATTCGCGCGGCACTCAGCGTCGCCGAGGACTTTTATTTAGTTTGTGTCTTTTTAGCAAAAACCTAGCAAACTGCATCTATGCATATTATTAGTTTAAGTACTTAACTTAACACTAATAAATAACTTTGGATTTTGATTTGTTCTCAGTACTCCGATCAGCAGGAACGGAGTGCGACTGATTACGTTTGGAAACTTTCGCTTGCTGTATCACGTGGAATAGTGGAATTGTTACGTGCCCTGTTACGCATTACGTGGAGAATATATTGTCATTACGATTGAATCTCTGGTTTTACGTTATTGCCTCTATCGAATTTTCTTACGCTTGGAATTACACACACAAGTACACGCTGGAAGTGTCGGAACGTGTGATTTGAAGTACAGCGTGCGAATATGTCCGATTCTCAACACAGACGGCCTTTCTACGCCCTTAAACTTGTGTCGATTATTTTTCCCTTTATTCGAGCCAACTTGTTCTCTTGATTGGTGGCCTCCCCCCCTCATCTTTCTTTGCACGTGTTCGTGACAAACTAGCCATGGAAAGCGCTGGTCGTTCCTGTTGCCCTGATCAGCTACCATAAAAATGAGCTTCGAAGTGTTTAAAGGCCTTTAGAGAAAGAATTCGACTGGCGTATTAGCAGTATACTCACCCGTTCCCGATCCGTTTTGAGCGCCGGCGATCTGGAGACTTATTTTCAAGCCCATTGTCGATGGCGTAGTCGTACTGGCTCGGCCTGACGCAGTATCTGTGGATTTTACAAGGCATATAAACGGAGAATGGGATCTGGATCTGTTCATAGATCATTTCATCCATCCCTATCACGTCTAATCGCCCGTTTTGTCGAATTACTGCTGACAGTGTACATCGAACCCTGGTCTTGGCGCGGCAAACCCTCCGTCTTCGCTCGTAAAGGCACTATATCTAGTTAGCCCTGGTATAACAAATAATATATACTTCGACAGCTTGTGCAAATTGGCAAAGTTCTTCTGTATGTCTTAGGTGATCCGCCCTAATATGGTCGAATTTCGCCGTCAAAAAAATGTCTTCTATTATGGTGAAGAGTAATGCACCACATTATCCAAACCAGAAGTTCACTCCCTCCCACTTCCTCACCCCCACATAAAAGTAGTGTTGATTCCATGAGCTTGACGCCCATGAATAATTTCATTGCTTAAGGTAATGGTCGTATGAAATGCATTGAGCATTTTGTTTGTGACGTCAGCCAACGACGGTAGCTACACCAACCATATATCAACATGACTGTTATAGTTTCTCTCAGGGGTATCGCTAGATAGTGGCCCAGGAGATCGACTTTGCTGTCTTCCGTCCAGCAATATTGACATGCTGATTCGGCAAAGGCAATTGACCAATAACTCTGGCCCCATATTTCTTGAAACCTGCTCCTAACCTAAGGTAGACCTCAGTACCGTCGAACATCTCTATGGACAACTGGCACTCCTGCGCCGAGGGTGTTCTGAACACGGGCTGCTGATTTCGTATTGGAGAATGCATGCCGCAGTTTCCATCCTGAAAGTGATCTTTTACCATTGGTTCTCTTTCCGGCGTGCTCTCCAGCGACGCCAACCTCATCCGGGTGCCAAGCCACATTGAATTATTGAAGCCGAAATTGTTCTGTCAAAAATCCCGCGAGAATTCTCGAGCCGTTTTTGCAACACTTCAAAAATTTTGACTCCTTCTGCTTTAATACCTGCTCGTTTCTTTCGTTGAGGTTCTTATTCATCGAAACATCATGAACATTTGGGATCATACATAACCTGTTGAAATGCTTCTTTTTCCATTTGCGCAAAAACGTAGGAAACTCAAGTCGTAGATGTCGATTTTAACCTTGAATAAACTGAATTTATCTTTTTTTAATTTTGTTGCAACCGAGTATCCGTTTTATATGAAAATAACACCTCAAGGCAGCTCGTATACAGTTGATGAAGATTACCAAGTCAGGAACTTGCTTAATTATTGAATGTGTATTTAGAAGTGAGTATCTATCCTAACATGAAGACATGAGACTATGATTTAAATCTAATTGCGATAAACATCAGTTACGTAATTAACACCAAATAATAAATACCGTCGAAATTAGTATTGCGAAAATGAAAATAAAAGTGCATATTTCACCAATGTAGAGTTGATGCGTGAGCGGATGTCCCTGCCATCCTGAGTCAGTTGGAACGATGGAAGGTGGTTATTTCAGCCATTTTCTATGGTAATATCGAAATTAGTTGGTGACCAACTAATACCAACTCACGCAGTTTTCCACCAATAAATGACACGTACCAACTCAAGAAATGGCACATACTAATTGAAGGGATAATAACACGGGTATAGCTAGTTGTCGGAAGTTGACACGAGTTGGGGGCACGTGTAACTTTCCTTAATGGCAGTTCAGACCGTTAGCGTCTGACTGCCGTTGGGATGGAGATATCTTATAAAGAAGCGCTCTCTACCTGATCAGGGTAGGTGCGCACGAGGGAAGGATGTAATGCGTCTTAAAAAGTAAAAAATATACTAATTATAAATGCGTACTTAGGAACCGAACCCAAAACTTAATATAAAGATAAATTCCAAAGTACCAAAAATGCATAAATGAAAAAATGACCACAATGGTCGCGCATCACTTGAAGTCTGTATGCAACCTAGTGCCAGGCTGCATACACACATCACTTGATGATACTTCAACACTCCTTCCGCGATCATCGTGACATCTTTCTTGCTGATCATCCCAAACCAATCTTGGCACACAAGCGTGAGACCTTGACCGCATGCAGTGGCTTCGTCAGAAGATCCGCGATCGTATCATCACTGGCCACGTGCAGTGGTCTCACTGCTTCGCGGTTGACGTAGTACTTCAGGAACTTGAGCTTCACATCCACGTGCTTGGATGCTGCACCACTTGCTTCGTCCTCCATCTGTCTGATTGTCCATGCGCAAAAGCATCGGCGTCTCCACCTTGAGTCCAATCTCCTCCAGCAACTCCTTCAAGCCTAATATCTCCTTTCCGCCAACTGCAGCAGCCACAAACTCCGCCTCCGCTGTTGATAACGCGACTGCACCCTGTTTTCTGCACTGCCAGCCAACAACCATGCCGTTCAAGAAGACCACGCAACCGCTCACGCTATTCCTGCATTGTCTGTCACCTGCAAAGTCCGCATCTGTGTAGCGAACCAACTGAGAACTGTCCTCGCTCCTTGCTTTACACTCCAAGCGTAACTTGAGCTCCTTCGAACCTTTAGGTACCGCATAATCTTCTTGGCTAACTTGTAGTTTCCTTGCCTTGGTGCGTGCATGCGTCTTGTAACCCTGTGAACTGCACGAAATGTCTGGTCTGGTACACCTTGAAATCCATAGCAAGCTTCCAGCTATCGATTGAAAACTCGTCTGCGTCGGAACACCTTCTGCTGCTATCTTGGGCAGTAAATTGCCGTCTTCACCTTCGTTATTAATGTCAACAATCGGTAATTGCACGGGGTTAGCGTGATCCATGTTGTACTTGCTCAGTAAATCATCAATCATATGTTCTTGATCCATCGTGTATCCACTGTCTTGACTTCCACCAATACGTATAACAAGAAACTTCTCTACCGGTCCCAGATCTTTAAATTCAATTATCTGCATCTTCTCGAAAAACTTGTCAACTAGCTGCACTGTCGTTCCTGTTACGAGTAAGTCATCAACGTAAGCTCCAACAATCACAATGCCTACAACATCCTTTCTCGAAAATATGCACGTGTCTGCCATTCATGCTCGAACTCCAAATCAGTGTGTCTTGCGCAACAGTTCGTATTACATGCGTCCAGCTTGTTTAAGTCCGTATATGTTCCTCTTCAATCGTAAAGCCAAACACTAGTAGAATCCACTTCGAATATCGTAAAACTTCATCTTTAATCGTCATGCCTTGGGGTATCTTCAGCAAAATTTCAAAATTCTTCTCGGTATGGGCCTTCGGATATGCGATTGGAACATATCCGTGCCGCGCCGGTACATTCCACACTTGAGCAATCGCCAGTACTACCTTGACGTTACTCAAATCCATCACAGTCGAAAACGTAAAAATAAAATCGCGTGCATAGACTTGTTTATCTCCACGCGCTACCAGCCATGCCTTGTATCTTTCAATGGTCCCGTCTGACTTGAGCTTTGTCTTGTATACCCATTTCGTAGGTATGGCTCGCTTGTCAGGAAACTTCGCCACTTCCCAGGTATCCATGTCCTGTAATGCTCTCAACTCCGCTTCTTCAGCCTCCGTCCACTTGCAAGCGTCGTCCCTCTTGTGCGTCGTTGTAGCTGCTCGGGTCCTTCGGGTATCTCTACTTGATTCCCACATCATTAGGTCCTATCACCGCGTATACAGCTAATGCGTGCTCCTGCACATCTGCGCTCCTTGTGTCTGCTTCATTCACTTCAGTGACGGCTCCTTCCGTTCCAGACTTCTTCATCGTCTTCTTTCGCTTGAGTGTATCCTTGTTCTCCTTGAACTTGCCGTTTCTTGTACCACACGTTTCGTCTTCTCACTATCCTAGTTGATATGCGTGGTTCCTGTTCCACTGTACCATCAGCGCGTTCTGGCTCACCTTCATTTCTCTATTCCATGTCATCTTCTTCTTGATTTTCTGCATTCAAATCCGCTTCATCCAACGTAAAATCATCACCGTCCAACGTTCTTGTAACTTGTTGACTCGCCTTTGTTTCCAGCGTCTCGATTTGACTGATATGTCTCTTCGTCGTAAGGTTCGCCGTCAAAATGGATCAATGAACTTCCACAGTAAACAGCAAATCTCCACGTAAACGTACTTCCATCTTTTTATTTCGATGCACGAAATTACAGCCCTTCTGCATCAACTTGACCAGCGGAATCAGGTTTCTTGCTATCTTCGGCGAATAATATACTTCTTGTAATGCTATTATCGTGTCCGAGTTGTCCATACTCCGCAAACGCACTTTTCCAATCTTCGTGAATTGTAAAAAATTGCCGTCAGGTAAAGTGAGCTTCATTTCATCTGCAATTGTCTTCACATCTTCCAGCAGTTTCTCATCTCCAACGAGATCACGGCTCGATCCGCTATCCAGTATCCATGCGTCGCTCTCGTTTAAGTCACTTGAATTTAATGCAACAAACCTCTCTTCACTCGCTTCTGTAGTCACCAATCCATACTCTTTATCCGGAGTATCTTGCGTCCTGCGGTATGCTTGCTTCCTATCAGGTCTCTTGCTGCAATCCCGGCTAATATGTCCTTTACTGCCACAACCGTAACACGTAACCGCCTTTCTGTTATCTTGCACCGCGTTCACGCTCATCCTCGGTCCTCTACGGCTTCTGATGTGGTCTACCTCGACTTCCTGCGCCCACGACACCAGCTCTTGTGCATGCATAAAGTAGTCAGTCCGTGACGGATTATAACGAGTTATCATAGCATACTTTAGGCTTGGCAATGCATACTTGACGATATTCTCCACTATAAGCTTCTCAATATATTCGCTCTCGCGCGCCAACGCTGTCAGGTAAAGCAAATGCTCGTTCCATGATCGCCTTGAATCCTTTTCACAAGCAAATAACTGCGCCGCCTGCTGATGTGAGATCGTTACTTGTACGCACGCCACATCGGATCTAGCACGTAGTGTAAAGTCGCGAAATCTGCCACCAAACGCCAATGTTTGAACGAAAGTACCTTGTAGCCGCACCGTCCAGGTACTCACCAAGTTTGTTTACTTTTAATCTCTACGTCAACGAAAATCCGGACGAAATCTCTGCTATCTCCAAGGATTCCATGAACAAATATTCCCAGTCCTTGAATTCAGGTCCTAAACCAGGGTAAATCTCGATGCAAGTAAACTCCTGCACAGTTAACTTTGGAATCTTGCATACCCTGATTCCCGTAATTTCCAGTCGCATGCCCAACTTCTGGTATACCACCAGGCACTCCAGGTGGCTCTCGCGGCATTCCCACGCGAGGCACACCTCCTCTTCGATGCCGTCGTCTAACGATAGATCGTTAAGCGTAATCCGCTGCCCAAAAGGCGCGAAATTCCTTATACTTTCTTGGAAAGGTGAATTTCCACCTCCAACCGGTGAATCCTTCACCGCAGCCGGAAAAACTCTTCGCCCGAGGCTTGAAACCTCTCTACCTCCATTTGGTTCAATAGATCATTCATTTTACCGACTTGTAATAGAATTGCCTTCAACGCGCCCTCAGGTTCGAACGCTTCACTCTCTTCTTTGATAAACGGACGCTAAACCAAACAATACCGCGATAGTAACGCAATTACCAGCGTAAACAATCTACTTTAACAAAAACAAAAACTCCAGACAATCCCTGAGCGTCCCGACGTAATTGCCAACGCCAAGAACGTAACTTGAGTAATATCTTAAACTTTCTATACGCTTACGTGTCCTCGTGTCCCTCTGGCTCATAACCTGTCGGAAGTTGACACGAGTTGGGGGCACGAGTAACTTTCCTTAATGGCAGTTCAGACCGTTAGCGCCTGAATCCCGTTGGGATGTAGATTTCTTAAGAAGAAGCGCTCCCTACCTGATCAGGGTAGGTGCGCTCGAGGGCAGGATGTAATGCGTCTTAAAAGGTAAAAAAATAGGAAAGCGCTATTTGACCCCCCCCATTTTGGCTATTTGTCCCCCCAAAAAAATTTTTCAATTAATCAAATTTTACTTCGATCCTAAAAATATTCTTATAGTACGCAAGGCCCAATTCGAGCCCAGACCTGGGCCCGCGCGATCTCGCGTTTCGACTACCAACCTGATGTTTGCAAGGACTACAAGTAGGAGGGCTTCTGCGGATACGGTGACAGCTGCAAGTTTCTACACGATCGTGGAGACTATAAAAGTGGGTGGCAGATTGAGAAAGAGTTCGCTGAGAAAGAAAAAAAAGTCAGAAGCGTCTCCAGGAAGGGCGAGGTGAGTTATTTAAATCTTTGTGTTTTTTGTTTTTGGTTGATGCTAGTGTAAGCATGGCTTTGGGTATGTTGTTCCTAATTTGTTGTGCACAGACCCTAATGAAGAAAGCGATGAAGAAAAAAAGTTGTTCCAGAAAAAAATGAGCGATTTGCCTGCACAATATGCCGTGGGCCCTTTTCTAATGCGTGGAGACCATGTAGGTTACCGGCAACGGTAGTATAAAGCGCGTCTCTGGTGTCCGCATGCTTACACGTCTGCGCGTGTTCCTATATATGTGGTCACTATTTCTGTGAAACATGTGCTTTGAAGCAATTCAAAAAGTCTTCGCGGTGTTATAACTGTAAAAAGCAGACAAATGGTGAGTAACTGATGTAACTCCTCGCAGCTACTGGTTAAACATCACATTTTATTCTGTTTAGGTATTTTCAATGCCGCTACAAAACTAAGGAAACAATGTGCTGAGAATACAAATGCAGTTTTTGATACATCCACAAAGGACAATCATAATCTTCGCCAGAACTTGAATTAGAAAGAGGAGGAGCTTTAGGAACAGGTTGGAGTCAAGATAGGATGTGCTTCATGAAGAGTGCTGTAGTCGACAGCACAGTTGAATATTCTTTGAGGTCTACCTTCAATGGTCCTTCACCCAGGTGCACATTCTACTGTAGTCTCACGAATACGAAAAAAGTCACCCGCTATAAGGGGACGAGGGCGGGTAAAAGGCCCTCGCCCTAGCCGTCGGGAAACGACGGCCTGTTTAGGTATTTTCAATGCCGCTACAAAACTAAGGAAACAATGTGCTGAGAATACAAATGCAATTTTTGAGAATTGCAACAGACGAAAGACACCATAAATTCCCTTTTTGCATTAGTCAGCCTATATGCGGGTCACGTATTAGTTAGGAAAGCGCTATTAAAATTTGATTGGCTGAAATAATTTTTTGGGGGCAAATGGCCAAAATGGGGGGGGCAAATAGCGCTTTCCAAAAAAAAACTAATTATAAATGCGTACTTAAGAACCTAAACTAAAACTTAATATAAAGATAAATTCCAAAGTACCAAAAATGCATAAATGCAAAAATGACCACAATGGTCGCGCATCACTTGAAGTCTGTATGCAACCTAGTTTCCAGGCTGCATACACGCATCACGTGATGATACCTTAACACTAGTACTCTACCAAAGAGATTAATAGATGTTGTGTCCTATCATGCAGTCGCCCAGTATATACAGTAGTTGACTAATCTGCAGGTCAATGATCATCCGGGGCTATGACACTAGTAATGCCAAGATGCAGCTTAGTTACGTTGTTGTACATTGCAGCGGTTTACCGATTGAGTAATGCTAGCCTGAGGCCCCAGGCCTCAGGCTAAGCCGGTGAAGCTCCCCCCTACCCCCCTTCCAGCCCCAGAAGGTCGTCTTACGCGAGCAGGAAGCGCTAGCTGGGTGCCCGCACGCGGCCGAAATGATGAGTGAATATTTGGACGCTTCGCTGAAGTGGACGATTGAGCGTGCTGCCTGCGCTGGGTATATAACGCTGCTCAATCGCTTAGGCAAGAAAGAGATGCCTATATCGCCGCGAGAGCTGGACTGGGCTCTTTGTGCTGCTGCAGACCGCGGCGACCTGGGTGTCGTAAAGTGGATGACAGCTTATCAGCCCGATATGAAGTGCTCCACGCGATTCATGGACTCAGCAGCCCTGCGTGGTCATTTGAATATTATAAAGCGGTTGCATCACTATCGAGACGAAGGCTGTACAGCTGCCTCCATGGACAGCACTTCTGCCTATGGCCGACTAGATGTGGTTATGTGGCTGCATGAGAACCGTTCAGAAGGTTGTACTACTGCTGCTCTGGATAGCGCGCTGCTGGAGGACATTTGAAAACCATGCAGTGGCTCGCGGTTAACCGCAAGGAAGGCTGCACGAGCGTCGCATCGCATTTTGCCCTTTTAAACGGCCACACGCATATTTTGCGGTGGCTAAACCAGCAGAATGTGGGAACGCAAGACGGCGATAGGGTGATAGGCGTGATAACATCAAAGGGATGGAATCAGATAGAGCGAAGACGTAGCGCTACTCTAATGGAAGCGCCACGACGCCGCTCGCGTCGATTGAGCATGGTCCTCTCGCGCCGGCATTGAGCGCAAATATACTAAAGCAGCGGAAAGAAATCGTTGATTGGATTAAAAAGAGGTGGAGAAGCGTGATGTTGTCCCAAGTCGGAATACACTTAAGTTTCCTTTGAAATACATGCACTATTCAGTATTAATAGTACTACGGTGCACGACACTTAGAACTATACCCAAATTTTTATCTGGCCAAATTCCAAAAAAAATAAAATTTTGCAAGAAAAACCTCCCGAAAAACGAGCTCCACGAGCGCTGCAAAAGCCCTTAACTCTGCCATTTTCTTGCTGTCTCTTTTGCAGGTGTTTTTTTGGCTTCATTTGCCATGCCACGACGTGGGAAACAAGGTCGCCATTTGGTGAAATTAGCCCAACAAAAGTGCAAACTACCCTTTGACGGGGTGGAGCCTTTCGACGCGGTAGAGCCTTTCGACGTGGTGGAGCCTATGGCGGACGTGGACGAGCCTGAAGGAGACGCGTTTTTAGAGCCCCCCGCGCAACTGGACTACCCCATGGTGCTGGAAGCTGAAAATCGGCTGTCAACAATTAGCAGGCGGCCTGATCGTTAAACTGGTGGTTCTGACCGAACAAAACGTCACCGGAAGCTAGAGCAACGCAAAGCAGCTGCTGGGACGCAAAAACTAACTTCGTACTGGAGCTTTTGCACCAACCCCGAGCAAATCAGTTGTTGCTGAGGACGATTCTGACATTGAAAGCGATACCGAGAGCTACAACGACGCCAACAACGACGCCGACGCCAAAGCGCAAACGTGTGGAAGAACGAAGCCCAAGTGTCAAGGGCGATAGCGGCATTGGAAAGGGACCAACGGAAAGCAGCAAAAAGTACGGAAAGTGCGGTGGATTCCCTGCGACTTTCTGCAATGCTCACGTATCTGCGTTTGGTGCACAATGGCCGCAAGCGTGGCACCGCCAGCCTTACCGTTGCGGAAGCCATTGGACGAGGAATCATCTCATCAAAGGCAGTTCGCAATTGTACGCACAAGTATCTAACAACTGGCGAGTTTCCAGTGTTGAGGCAGGGAAGACACGGAAAAATATGGTGCTTCTTACACGACGAAGATGTCACAATCAAAATCCAGTAATATCTCCGAGAAAACATATTCAAGGTTCAGGTGAAAAATCTTACGAAGCATATCAATGAGAATATTCTGCCTAATCTCGACGATGGACTCTCACCGACAGGTAAGAAGCAGCATTACGTTGCTGCATTCAAAGATTCTTTTTGAGATCGAGAATCACCATCACTGCATTTTCCATCAGTGTAAGAGCGAACCGTCATCTGTTGGATGAAGTCTCTTGGCCTTAATTATCGCGAAGCACGCAAGGGCATTTATATGGACGGTCACGAGCGAGATGACGTGATTGCGGATCGAAAAAAGTTCCTGGAGCGAATGGCTGAATACGAGTCTCAAATGACAGAGTTATCAGATGACTGCACGGAGATTCACTGGACAACTGACCTTGCCGACGGAGAAAGGCCACTCATCCTCGTGACACACGATGAGTCAGTGTTCAATGCCCACAATGGTCAGAATTGGTTGTAGTTTCCAGACGGTGAACAACCGTTGCGGAAAAAAGGAAGCGGGAGATCTTTTCACGTCAGTGACTTTCTGACCGATGTGTGTAGCAGATTGAGCGTGGATGGCGTCTGTCCGGCGGAATCGTGCGTCATCATGTTTCCAGAAAAAATCACGATGGTTGGTGGACCGCTGACGATCTTGTCCAGCAAGTCGAAAAGCGTGCCATTCCGATTTTTGGACAACGTTTTCCCGGTGCCCAAGCTCTTTTTGCCTTTGACAATTGCAACCAGTCACGCTGCTTTCGCCCGTGATGCGCTCCGAGACAATTCAATGAACCTGAATCGTGGCGGGAAACAGGCACGAGTGCGACCAACAACCTACGGGAATGGCATCCATCAGGACATGTGTTTTCCTCCGGAATATCCGCCATTGCTGTACGGAGAGCTGTGGTGAAGTGGAATCTTTATTTACATCATATAGAAGATGATCTGTGGTAGTTATCAATTCACGGTATAATTTTTACGATGCCAAAACTCTACATGCTAGCACAATGTTGCCTTGACTTGATGTGGTGTCTGCAAACATTGAACATCAACAAGAAATATTGTGTTGTACCTTCATCTTTAAACAATGCGAACGATGCGTCCGTCTCTAAGTAGTGTGTCTTGCATCCACACGGTGTCTCATTACAGTCGTGTTGGTTTTAGCATCTCAGAAGTGAAGGATAGGGCGCTAGGGCGCATGATATAACGAGGGAAAACAGACTGTGAAGATGAACTGTTAGCATTGCATAAGGGAGTCAAGACATAGGCGCAACTTACCAGCACAACGGCGGATTCGTTCATGGCGGTGAAGCCAACGAAAAGTTATGCTCCCTCGGCTGCTCAGACTGTCCTGTAGCTGTGGGCGCTAGGGAGCGGGCTGTAGCAGACAAACCAAGTCACGAAAACAAACTGTCAGCACCTCTACAGAAAGCCAAGACACAGGCGCACCTTATAAGCATAGCGGCAGGTCTGGTTGTGGTGGGAAGCTCCCGGAAAGTCATGCGACCACGACCGCCCAAGTTGGTTAATTGGGCATTTTCGATTGTTCTCAAGTGGTTTTATTCTATTTTGGGAAAAAAATATTTTCAGCCAATCACAGGCGACCCGCGACGGCCAACTCGCGACGGCCAACTCGCGACGGCCAACTCGCTCATGGCTAATTTGTTTGTGATTGGTATGAATGTGGAAAAATAAGTGGAATTTTTGACCAATCAGGAGGGACATGCGACGGCCACCTCGCGACGGCCAACTCGCTCAATCAGATTACAGAGGGTTTCTGAAGTAACTGTCAAAGATGATCAACAGGTTACAGAGGGAATCAGTGGTAGCTCTCAAGGATGATCAATCAGGTTACCAGAGGGCCTCAGCGGTAACTGCCACGTATTGAAGTCAGCGCTGAAGTAACCACAAAGTAGTGGGTGAAAAAAGTGATTGACGTTGATGTAGGAGGTAGTAATACTTAATAGAACGAAATTTCCTTTGAAGTGCGCAGATCTCTGGCGGCCGTAAAAACATTCTTTTTGATCCCATACAAAAACCAAGTGTAATACAAGGAAGTCGTTGAGGAACGCCCTAGCAAGTGGAGTTGCAGCCGTTTGAAGTGCACTAGTGTTGGGGGCAGCCTGGAACAACCTTTTGAAGTGTACCCCAAGTGTAATTGATTGATTTGTTGTTTCGGACGGAAGTACTAAGTACCCGGGAAGTAAAACAAGGAGGACTGGCATATTACCTCTTTGTGTTGTTAATTAAGTGGAATTATAATAATTTTCAACCCCTTCACGACAGAGCCGAAGGGCATCCGATTGGTACTCGAAGAGCGCGGCCTGTGGCGTAACGGCTTACGACTTGATTGCAGAAAGGACGAGCGATGCGTTGTTGACGTTCCGTGCTGCGCTCGCAATATCATGGCTTGCCAACCCGATTTCAAAGCGCAACGTTACCTTTTGGAAGAAATAATTACCGAGAAAGGACACAAGGTCATCTTTTATCCGAAGTTCCATTGCGAGCTGAACTTCATCAAAAACTTTTGGGGTGCTGCAAAGCGTTTTTCACGACGGGAGTGCTACTACACCTTCGATGGCCTGCGTGAAACGGTAAGTTAGATTTTGCGTAGTGCACGAAACGCCAATTGCTCATCCATTGTTGTTGATCGCAGGTTCCGCACGCTCTTGCGGCAATCTCACTTACGGAAATTCGACGTTATGCTCGTCTAGCGCGTCGCTACATGGATGCATATCGTGCAGGACTAACTGTTAAGACAGCAGAGTACGCCGTAAAGAAATACAAATCACATAGACGCATACCTAGAACGTCATTGATGAGCATATATGTCTTGACTCAATAACACAAATGTCAAAAAATCTTTGCGATGATCACCGGTGACGTCATAATTTTTGCGGCCAAATTGAGGTCGGCCTCATAGTAGGTACTAACAAAATGTCGTCGGCGTCGAGAGGTTATAGCTCGGCGAATATTCAAGTTATCGACAAACCGTTTTCATTTTTGGATTCAGCAAAGGCTATTCTGTTGAAAAATGAAGCTTGTTTCGTAGCGATAATGCACTGCCCTGAACCTTAGTCAGCTGGAGATTGGGTATGGTTTAAAGTGACATGCACTATAGTATGCGCTGTTTCCTTTCAAATACTTTACTTCAACTTTACAAAGCAAGTGCAGTAACGTGGCTTGATTTTGTAAATAGCATTACCCCTTCTTTCCCTAACTAATGCATGATACAAATCCGGTGCACCATTCTCCGCCATCTAGAAGACTGAGAAGATCATACAATACGCTACAAATGATGACGACAAATCGAATGATGCGCATTGAGAAGATGCATGTACTCATGTGCTATTACCGAATTGTAAAAATTGGGTTGGTGATGTGTTCTACGACTTCCTTACTTGTGCATCATGGGGTCCTCTTTGTCTGACTATGTCCGGGGTTAGGTGGCTCTTCTTTATTCACGACAAAACTAATAACAGCTTAGTTATTTATAGAGTGTCACCAGTTGAATGGGGAGGAAGGGGGGGCCTTACGGCTTAGCCTGAGGCCCCGGCCTCAGGATAGCATTGCTCTTACCGATTTACTAAAGATTTAAGTTCTGGTTGATCATTAATCTGCTGATCACTCAACTACTGTAGACACTGGGCGGCTGCGTGCTAGGATAAAACCGCATGAAACCCATTCATCTCATGGTGACGTACCGGTGTACAACGCGACGTCATTGCATGGCTATGTTAACGAGAAAGAGTTGCAGCTCATTGCCCTGGCTATGTTAACGAGAAAGAGTTGCAGCTCATTGCCCTGGCTATGTTAACGAGAAAAAGTTGTAGTCCTGACATTTTGGAAACGAACAAGCAGTCAATCCAGACGAAAAGTGCCGAGCAGACAAATGGATGTCGGCGGTGCAGGAACAAAGTCCAAGGCAACTATGGGAGAATCGACATGTGCTGACAGATTATCAACTCTGGGTGAACTATAGAGTGGCGACACTTCAACTAAGTACATTCACTATGGACAGTGGCAGCAGTGGCCCATGTCAGATTGACGAGAAATGTATGACACCGGGGAAAGTGGTGACACATATCTTGTGGGGGTGTTCAAGAGCCATCAGTGTTGGGCGGTTCATTATTTTCAAATGGAACGGTGAGACTGTCAACAAAGACCAAGTGCAAATATACGCATATGCAGTCGCGACACGGAAACCGCCGGAGATAACGTTGGAAATGAAGAGACGCATTTCTCAAGTATGCCGCAGACCGACAGAAGATGTGGAACGTCATTTCAAACGTATATGGTGGACACTATGCAGTGTAGCTATTACGTGTCCTTGGAATCATCGCAATATGGCTGTTTCAGACAGGAAAAGCGTTCCGAAGAGGAACAAGTACACCAAACATGGATAATATGCTGGAATCAGCTAAAGCATGGGCGGCGAAGGAAATCCGAAATGGGGAGTCCCGTTTGGACGGGCTTCGACTACTACTTGTCTCCAGTGCATTAAGGAAGAACCAAAAGCACACCACATCGATGGAGCAGGCGAAGTTGAAGATGAGCGAAGTCCTAACCCAGACGACGATACGAACCTTACAAGTATATACATAAATATCGAGTAGCTTATAGTGTATAACACTAAATAGACACTCTGGATAGTAAGTATCGCAGCGTATTAAAAAAAGAGTAGAGTTGGGGGTGCTGTCGCATTGATACATGTTTTATCTGCTCAAAGCTCTTCCCATTTTCTTTTTTAAGCCTCTAAATTAGGACATATCTCACGCCGGGACCACCACTCGCGAAGTGAAGCAAAAAGAATCATCCTTGAGGTTCGAGGTGTTTCGCTTGTAAAGGGGAACAGGACAGGACCTTGTCTACTGCGTGTGATTGTTTCGTCCGCGAGCAATTTGCGCGTGACTTTGTAACTTCAGTTTTTATCACCCACGTCCTAGTTTGCCGATAATGATGACATTGCGACTATCTCATTGCGACTATCTCCTAACCCCAAGCGCATAGAAAATGGTGCCATCGTTGGTACGAGAGCGAATGGCACATCAGTGGCCAGTCTTTAATTTTCCCCGCAGCTGTCGTCAGTCTTAAATCTTTCCCCTGCAACACACCACCGTCTTTCTCTAACCATGTGCAAAGTGATTCGTCCCCTTGCCATCGCTGCCGTGTTCGTCTCAGCAGCCAGTTCCACTCTGTCCATTCCTGTCTTTAGCGAAGGATCCGAGA
>CM047587.1:42970825-43007204 GCA_026184515.1 Peronosclerospora sorghi | reverse complement strand
TGCGCTTCCATTGGATGCAACTCGCGCTCGATGCCTTTCTGGACACCGCGGCCGGCCTGTCTTTCACTCTGCCCCACACATGTTGAAAGAGTGTGTATCTATTTTGGACTTTACACTCTTTCGAATGGTGGAATCCCATTGGCTGATCAGGTACGGCATACATTTTATGCATATAATAGCGGTTACAAGATTAAGTTGCATTAGTACTGGATAGCTACTTAAGTAACCATACATAATATACTTTACTTTACTTTTTGCATATAAATCAGGAGGCACTCCTACTGAACTCTCTGTGGATACTACGCAGCGCACGCCTATTTGCATCTTCCGCTGATCCTCCCGTGCTGAAACTTCGTCAGCAGGTGATTATTGATCGCGGGAAGTGTCCTCAAGCTTTTTATTAAGTTCTTAACAGGTTATGAGCCAAGTTGCGTCAAGTAATCTCGTGGAGTTTTCTTGGTACTTGGAGTGTACCCTCGTGGATATTTTTTCGTTGTTACGTTTCGTGGAGCTAGTGGGAAGTCCACTATAGAAGGGCTAGTGGTTGACGGAAGTGACTGAAGTGTTTTTATTCGATTTATGATGTTTGACTCTGATGGAGATGATGTGTCCTCCGTGGATGAATTTCGGGAGCTGTACGCAACTTGAGGAAAGTTGCGAGCACCCTGAAAACCCATGATGCAGGGCAAGACAGACCAGCATCTCAGAGGAGATCGCCCGAGCTTAAGAAGGAATCCCCGGTGCGTATACCGAACTCTGAGTTTCGGTAGAGTCTCCGAAATTACCGTCCCTTCGGTCAGCAGACGACGATGAACGACCTGACCGAGGACGAAGGGGTGGAAGCTGGCGCACGGCCACGCCCACGAGTAAATGAAGCACCACGCAGGTCGCCGGTTGCGGCGCAAGTTGCAGGCGGTGCGGGAGCGCCCGCTGGGCAGGGAAATGTACCGGTGTAACACACCGGGTACAAAATACCTAAGCTAAGTATAGAGAAGTTTTCGGGACGCGAGCTGTATCCCGGTCTGGGTGCAGGCTACCGTCAATGGGTCTTCCTGTTTATGGAAGCAATTGAGATTGTAGAAATGACTTCCGGTTTTCAATGGAGCGAACGTCTGAAGGTTAATAAATTTGGCGAGCATTTGGAAGGCACCGCCGCGGAGTACTACCGTACCAATATTGCATCGTGGTGGCGGGTGCGCCCAACGCTAATTTACGTGATGGAGCAGATTTGTTTGGGATTTAAAGTGAGTATATCCCACCACCAAGCTGCTGCCTGGTTCGCTATGGAAAAGGATGCGAGGCGCAGCTGGACCAAGCATTACTTATACCCAGTAGCTCTGGCTCGCTAAAGCGTGTCGAGTGAAAAGTTAATTGTGGAAAACACTGTCAAGTACGTTGCGCCGCGACTGAAAGTAATGCTGATGGCGAGGTATGATCGTAGAAGAGAGGACTACCTCGGCCATGCACAAGAATTGATTGCCTGGGCGCAGGAATTAGAAGAGGACGCCGTGAAGAGTAAGCCGGCACTTAAGGTGCAGGCGCATGCCGCAACATCTGGCAAGGCGCGGCGCGCATGCTACGCGTGCAGTGGCGAGGGGCATATACAAGGGTATTGCCCCGAGAAGCGTCGCAAGAATGGAAGTGATCGCAGCCAAGGGCCGAGCCGTAGAGGCAGCGAGAAGTCGTCAAAGCATTTCGTGATTTCGACTATGGATACCACTATAGATTCATATTTTAGTGCATGTGGTAATGAAAGTGCCATTGAAAACGTTTGGATTATTGATGGTGGTGCAAGTAGACACTTGGTGTCGAACGCAAATTTGTTGGAAGATGCAAAGGACTGTGGTCCTGATGATACCTTTGCATTGCCGGATGGTACCCTGCAGGCGACCAAGGTCGGACGGCTTACGTTGCGGACGTGTGACAAAGGTCAAAAGGTCGTTATCTTGACCGAAGTATACTTCGCACCGCAACTAGCCAGAAATTTGATTTCACTTGTCCGACTGCGTGAAAAGGGTTGCGCTATAGTCGATGATGGCCACAAGCTGCGGGTCATGATAAAAGGTGAAAAACGCTTCGATGTGATGACGATATGAATTCGTTTTCATTGCCAAGTTGAAAGCCGAAAGGGCGAACAATTTTTCGAAAGATTTCGGTGACATGGTTGCCAATAGTGTGTTGGAAGACGCCGGTTCAGACGTGCACACTGGCAGCATGCACCATTTCCATGTGCGCCTGGGTCACCTGGCCTATGATACCATCGAAAGGTTGGTCAGGGACCACAGATCTGGTATCGCTCTGACGGACACGAATAGGCCAAATTGCCTTACGTGTGCCGAGGTGAAGGCAACCAGGAAGACGCAATCGAAGGTGGATTCGGGCAGCAACGCCCCGATAGATCGCATCGGAGGAGTGATCTGCAGTGACTTCAAGGGTCCGATCACTCCCCGGGACTGCCGAGGCAATCGATATTTGGTCGTCTTTGTGGACCATTTTTCAAACTATCTAAGGCTTTTCGCATCGCGTACAAAGGACAAGGCAGCAATAATGTTCGGGCATTTCATTGCCTGTTTTGAAAAGAGTTTTCGTGTAGAGTGCACGTGTTGCGCACTGATGGCGGCGGAGAGTATCGCAACGTCGATCTGTTTTGCAAACAGACCGGTATCCGACACCAGGTAACTGAACTGGGAAATCCTGCCTCAAATGGCAAGGCGGAGCGAATGAACCGGACCATTTTCAACATGGTCCGGTGCATGATATTTGGGTCCGGTGTACCCTTAACGTATTGTTCGGAGGCGGATGAGTATGCTGCATACGTACTTAACCGTACTCCGACAAGATCGAATATCGGGCGAATTTCGCCGCTGGAAGTGCTGACCGGCAAGCGGCTGACATTGAATGACATTGTGGTTTTCGGGTCCCCGTGCATGGTTTCGCGGGACCCGAAGAAGAAAACGTTGGCGAAGCCCGCCGAAACGCCTAGGGAAAAGTGATGAAACGGAAGGTTTCAAGGTGTTATTATTGAAAGGATAGGGTGGTCGTAGTGACGAGGCACGTCACCGCTATTGAAACGCTCATCCCCGAGACGAGTGATAAAGTAACCAAGGTGTTAGAAGGTGAAAGCAATCAAGAATTGGAAGAAATGGCTGAATCGCCCTCGAGAAACGCCGATGTGAACACGCCAAGTTCAAGGCGTGAAAGTAGCGGAATACTGGAGCCTGAAACCACGTCAGGAACCGTCGAAAACACTGTGCAAGGCACTAGAAAGACGCGCAGAAAGCCGAAGAAGACGGCTAAAGGGCAAGAGTATGAAGCATCGAGGGCCAAAAGGGTCGTTTCAAGCGATGGAATTCCGAAAATAATTGCCGAAAATGGTGGAAATGCGTAAAGCGCTTTATGTGTCTACGCGATTTGTGAGTCAGGTTTCGAAACGTCAAGTGGATCAATGATACAACCGGATCCAAAAAATTATCATGAGGCGCACGGCGGCCCACAAACGAAGATGTGGAAGCAAGCGAAATGGAGGAGATTAAGGCTCTCCAGGACCTCGAAACATGGTACGTCGTTAGTCGCCCTTAGGGCAAGGTACCTCTTCCGACCAAATGGGTGTACAAGACGAAAGTCAGTGCAAACGGATCGGTTGAGAGGTACAAGGCGAGGCTGGTCTCCAGAGGCGATAAATAAGTTTTCGGCGCCGATTATTTTTTCACGTTTTCAACCGTTATGGAGTTGAATAATGTAAAGTTGCTCCTTGTGTTGGCGCAAGTGTGGGGGGTAGTGGCACGCCGTGGCGATGTGCCAAGTGCCCACCCCAAGGCAAAATCCGAAGATGATGTGGAAATATACTTGCAGGCGCCACAAGGCATGGATATTACGATGGTCAAATTGCGTGATTTCGGTGTGAAATCACCAAAGGAACTCGCACTCAAGTTAAAGCACAACCTGTATCATCTGAAGCAGGCTGGGCGCCTGTGGCATCAGTGTCTGTGCGAGACATTAATGAAGTTGGGTTTAAGCAGTGTGTTACGGACACATGCATTTTCGTAAAGCACGAAAAAGGTGAAACGGTTGTAGTCGGAGCATATGTTGGCGACCTCCTGGTTACTAGAACCAGTGAGAGGGTCGTGCAAGAATTTTTTACGAACATGCAAGTATTGGAACTGAAAGACTTGGGAAGTGTTACCAAGTTTCTGGGCATCCGGATCCAAGGTGATCCGAGAAAAGGATACGTTATGGACCAAGAGAGCACGATCAAAGAAATATTGAAGATGAACAAGCTGGAAAAGATGAACCAAGCTCGGACTCCGGTGCTGACACTGGACGATGATAAGGAGTATCTGGAACTCCTGTTGGTGGAACCAAAGGAGAACATGCCAAGTATCAAGAAATTTCAATCGCTCGTGGGCAGTCTGCTATGGGTCTCCCGGTGCAGGCGTCTTGACATTTCGTTCGCCGTGCAACGCGCCACACGTAAGACCCATGTAACCACGCTGGTCGATTACAAGATTTCTAAGAGGATCCTCAAGTACCTTAAGGGAACGAGTGATCTAAAGTTGATATTGAAACATGATGATGATCTACCTATCCTGCTCCGTATTATGGCTTAGAGTGATGCGGATTTCGCAGCCGACAAGGTGGACCGGAAAAGCGTTTCGGCGATGGTGGTATTCATAAATGGAGTTCTCGTAAACTGGGCTTGCAAAAATCAGACGGCGGTTGCATTGTCAACCGCTGAAGCGGAATTGGTTGCAGCAGCCATGGCCGGAAAGGAGGCGCTAGGACTGCGAGAGCTGGTCGCTGAAATTGGTATGCATGCCAAGACGCCACTTATGTTAAAGATGGACAACCAAGTTTCCATAAGACAATTGGAGGATGAGGCAAGTGCAGCGGGCTCGAAGCACGTGGACATCAAGCTAAAGTTTTTAAAGGAATATACCAAGAAGGGTATTGTTTCGGCAAGCCACGTGTCGAGTGAAAAAATTCTGGCCGATCTACTGACCAAGGACTTGGGAGCGCAGAGAATTCAAGTGTTGCGTGCAGCGCTAGGGCTGCAGTGATGGTGAAACAGCCTCCGGTCTTCCAGGAGGAGGGTCGATCAGCTACGGGCTGATCGACCCTCCTCTTAGGTTTAGGTCAGGAATACATTAATATATTGGGTATTTCCTGGGCGAACTAAGCTTGAGAGTCTTGGCGATCGAGTAGTGAAGACTTCCGCTACCTGATCAAGTACCCCTTCACCAATCACCACCAAGATCGACGATCCACAACCTGCGACCTGCGATCACCTGCTCGCAACTCGCGCCAACTCGTAAGGAATCTACTAGACCGATCATCGGCCTTGATCATCGATCATCGACCTTGATCATCCCCTGGTTATCGATCAGCGGTCCTGACCATCGATTATCTGTGCCTGATCAAGCCTGGTCAAGCCTGATCGCACCTGATCGCACCTGATCGCACCTGATCGACTCGGTCGATTCGTTACGGATTCATCCCAATCTTGCATCGGAACTTCGTGGATCTACGTACCGGTCATCTGAAGAGCGACCCACTCCCAAGCTGTCGGGTACAAAAGGTGAGAAAGACACAAGACCAGTCACACAAGACAACCGGAGGACCCCCTTCGCTAGTCGGTAGTCCGGGAGCCGTGGTAACGCCTGATCAAGCTTCAAAAACTTTGATCAGCCGCTCCACCACAATGGTGCGCGTGCCCGGATCTTTGGGCGACACGGGATATCACCGCGATTCTACGCAAGATGGCGCTGATGCGGACGTGAAAACGGAAGCGGAAGCGGAATTGAAGATCAAAGTGGAAAAGAAGGAGGTGGTTGTGACGACGGAAGTCAGTTCGCCGTCGTCATGTCTGAAGAAGAAAGGAAATGCTGATCATCAGGACCTGGGGAGGTATCCTGATAAGCTAAAGGAGGAGAAGTCTCAACCACCTCCCAAGGCTCCTTCGGGTGCCCTTGCGGATCATAACGCAAGTTATGATCCGCCAATTACATATGTATATGTTGATCCGGATTGGAAGCCGGTGGTGAAATACTACGACCCGGACCGACCGAAGGCGTTGCTGAAGGCGCCTGGTTCGGAGAGCGACGAAAGTCGATCAAGTATGGCGCCATAAGAATCTGATCTGGTAAGCACGTTTTATATGAAGGAACGGAAGAATTTCTTATTGAAGGATTCGATCATGAACCTACTTGGGGTCACGATCAGCGGAAAGCTGAACGGACCGGTCCATCAACCAGTGACGTACCGGAAGGACAAGCTTCAGCTGGTGTTAGGGCTAACAGGCCTGATCAAGCAAGTTTTTCTGACGACAGGCGCCTACGATGCTGAAGAAGTGTTCGATCTCAATCCCCCGAAGACGTTGCGACCACTACACAGCGGCCGTTTGATCTGTAACGCCTGATCAAGCTTCAAAAAACCTGATCAGCCGCTCCACCACAACACTTTACATGGCTTGAGGTTGTAAATTCTTGCCCAGTCGACTGGTCACCCGACCGGTGAGTTGCCCGCCGCAACTGTACTTTGCTTGTTGCTCCAAATCTCCTGTATGGAATCCAATTCTTCTTCTCATTCTAATACTAGTGATTTATAGCACACCTGACTTCCCAATCATGTGGTGACCTGGTAAAAAAATTTCGACCAATCAGCACTTGATTGGTCAAACATTTTTAGTATCATGTCATCCCCACCCATTAACGTAGCTTGGTCAGCGTCAGATAGACGGATCACCTTCTTTTGACGAGCTGCCCTAACATACCAATGCGTAATTGGCTTCGTAAATCTGCGCAAAACCTAACTGGTTCATTCCAGATCAATTTCTATCATGATCTTCATCGATTATGACTAGTTCATCCACCCATGAAAGTTCTCATTACCTTACTGTAGCCGGTGCGTATTCGCACGGTGCGGCTAGCGCACAGATGAAGACTTTCCTTTAAGCGTCGTTCGCCTCTACTTAGCCGATAAGACCTAATAAAAGGGCTTAGTAGGAGAGAGCTCTCCTACTCGGGGCCAAGATTCCCAGTTTGGTTTACAATTAGCTTTCGCTAATGCCTTAACGTAAGGCTCCCTTACTAAGGGTGTAGCTAAGGGGAGGGCTCAGCTTACGCTACTGCACTCACTACACGCGCGACCGGTCGAGGTCGTGCGTCTGTAGTCGTCGTGTGAAAATGTAAACTGAATGTATATTTAATATATAATTAGCCTAAATAATGTAAACTAATGTAAACTATATGTAATACTAAGTAGAACTTACCAAATTCGTACCTAGCTAAAATGTAGTGTACACCACTTGTGTACCAACACGTGGATGGCTGACATGCCACCCCCAAGGGCTCCTGCCCTGATTGGTTAAAATAACCAATGGTTCAAACCCTTTCGAACCGGTCAATACTGACACAAACCGTAGTGTACTCACGTACACCACCTACTAAATGTGACTCGAATGTAACCCTGTTACATCCTCCCCAATCAAGACTATTGCTTACGCAATAAAAAAAAATTGTTGGAAAACTCTAACTGCCAGAACCTCTGGCTGACCATGAACACCTTTAGTGTTGCTATGGAAGAAAACTGTTCCGATAACTCGGAAGTGGATGGCCTTGGGGAGATCTCCCCAACGGCTGACCACTCCGACAGCGCCGTTCGGTGCTGTCGGTTATCCAACCCATTCCCCACACGGGGAAAACGCACTAACTCGTGCGCCACTTACCCACTAGGGGTGATGCATCCGGGTCGCCGCAGGCGACCATCACCAATGAGCCGGCCTCGGTTCATGGGGCCCGACGTGCCGTACAGCCACGGAAGGGACCTCGTGACCCTCAAGAGAGGGATAAGAACGCGGTAAAAAGGGTTTAGCCTCCTATACCCCAGGTCCAGCGGCTATACTGCCGCGTGAAATTGCGCGCCGGAAACAACTCCGGGCCAGACTGCTAACGCCCAAGCAGTTTACTGTTAAGTCCTACCGGACGCGCCTCGGGAAACAGGCACGCGGTGCCCTCGTGGATATCCTCCACGAGATTCTCTTTCTTCTCTTACGGGACGAAAGCGTCGAGGACGCAGAACAGGCATTCCGCGCTTGGGCGAAGGGGAGAAGCGCCTCCCCAACTTTGATGCGCTGTACAACAGCTTTTCCGAACCCGACTCTCGGGTAGAGAGGACGTTACGCTTGGCCTATGCCCAGGACAAAGCGCAAGGGAAATTACCTGCCTCTTACTACACGTCCCCGCTCTCGATGTGGTGCCGGAGAGCAATGCAGACTCTGCATCTGTCTCCGGCAAACTCCCAGATACTGGGAGTGAAGGGGCTTCTTCGGCCCCTTTGGTCGTTGACTCTCAGTGGGATTCTCCCGCTCGAAAGCGTCAACGACGTCACGTCAATCCTGCCGCAGGGGAGTCTTGGACTCCCACGAGCTCTGGGAATGTGGATAACCTTTCCACTTCACCAGGTACTGGGTCTCACCCCGGTGATGGCGTCGTGCCATCAGGCGTTCCAAATGATAAGGTGGAGTACCCTCCGTATCGAGGACTGGAGGAGGGGGTCGCGCAATTGCGACGTGAGTTCCACGAGCGCTGTGATCGACACAGCCGTCGCATCCAAGATGCCCAGGAGGGAATCCGCAACGAGGGGAGTGCGAATGAACGCATCGAGGGGCGGCTTGCCTCCCTCTAGTCTCTCGTTGCGGAGCTACAGGGTCGTATTTCAACCCTGTCGGAGATGTTCCGACCTGTCGTGCCTTTCAGCTATCCAACTTCTCACCCTCCTCCAAGAGGGGACCCGCCTCCGGGTTCTGGTATGGCTTAAGTATACCCACATAGAAGGTTAGATGCGTACGCATCGCCTTCGGGATGTCTAAGGTATACGACAAGCCCTTTCGGGCTAATACCTTAAAGGGGCCCAGAAACCGGGGGCGCAGTTTTTTCCTCAACACGTTGGAAACTGCATGTGTAGGATGATTTTTAGCGTTTAATAAAACACTTTCTCCTACTTTATATATATATTCGTTACGCCGACCCTTGCAGTCGGCCTGTTCCTTTTGCTTGTCTTGGCTTTCCGCCATGGCGTCGCAAACGTGTCGTAAGACACTAAGGTGCGTCGATAAAAACTCATCGATGTGCTTTCGCACAAACACAGGGATGACATCAGGGAATCGTCCCCCCTCAAGCCCTGGGCCACACACACGTGGCGTCAACGGGACCCTCGGATTCACTAATCCGTTCACGTAAAACGGGGTAAACCCCGTAGATGCATGGACCGAATTTGTAACAGGACTGATCCTGTTACAGGCTTACACTGTGTTGTGCGAGGAAGCGCGCAATACAAGAGGGGTAGGATTAGTTGATGACAACTAATCCTATACTAAAAATAAATATAAATATTTACTTATCTATTAGAACGCAAAATTAAGAGTGTTTATTAAATGGGTGGTTAGCGGCTAATAGTATACTAATTACGTAACTAATATAATAATATCAAGTCTTAAACTAACTGTACTATTAGTTAACCTGCATGATTCGGTATTTATACCGAATCGACTTTTGCTTCGTAGATTATAATAACTTATAATCTATTATTTGAATTTCAGACAACGCGTCTGAAATTCAACTGTGATATTCTAACTTGAATATGAATTATGTAATGGCACCCCATTACATTACCCCCCACTTAAGGTGGTTGGCCAATAATATTTCTTATTTTGGCCAATCATAGGTGGCACTTGTTGGTCGGAATTTCTCATTCATCAACTGATTGACCATCGACTCGATGGTCAAAGCACGCGGCAGCGCTCTAAAGAGCGCTGCTGAAAAAATCGAAGGAGCTTCTTCCTCCGCCTCAGCACTAGGTGCTGAGGTGTTGAGTGACAACAGTGACGCTGCATTAGCAGCGTCAACTACGCAAAGGTCGGAAGACGTACCGTCTTCGACCACAGATGCTGCTAAGGCGGCATCTGACAAGAAACAGGGAGATGGTGCTAATGCAACATCTCGCACGATGACAACCCCCGAATGGTGTGTTGCCAGGAAGGGTTCTTTCATGTTCGGAGACAGTTCTGACTCCGAACAAAGTGATCGGGGCACAGCTGTCCCCGCGAAAGGATCTAGCGAGTCGAAACTCGATAGGTGCTCATCGCCTAACAGCGATGATAACTCTTGTGTCGCTGTCAGCTATGACAGCGACAATGATCATCACAGATGGTTGCGGGAACGCAGAACCCCATCTGGACCAAGTACATCTCCACGTCGGGGTGATTTAACCCCGGAGCGTGGTGTTGAAGCAGGCGGTGTTCCGCCTACTAAAAGAGCTCGAACAGAAGCGTCGCCTGACGCTTCTGAAGCGTATCATCGTACGGAACCACATGTTCCGTACAAAGTGGCCTTTTGGACCCCTGGATGGGCTATTACCCCCAACAGTGGCGGTCACCGTACGCGGGACTGCCAATATGCGTTGTTCGATATCAACGTGCTGGATGACTGCGAAGACATCCAGTCACGTCGATTCGATCGAAGTACAGACGATAGAAGTCTGTACTTTATTGACCTCTTTTTCCAGGTTCGATATTATTCGAGCCAGAAAGGGTCAAGGAAGAACAGGGACGATAAAGACGCCCTGAATCAAAGTTGGAACGCTTTTGTTGACAACTACAACAAAAGCCCAGATGATTACGTGAATAGAGTTCACGTAATGCGCGAGCACTTTTTAAAGCACTCGCGAACAGGCAAAATGGAATACATCCATTTTGCTTGCATCAAAGAAGGGTTAAAGTGTGGTGTCCCTTCTCACCTCGTTTTCCCGCGGTGTACGCAGGGCACTCCTCGTCTGTCAGAGGAGGAGTTGCGGGGTACGGTGGGTTTTCCGTACCCGCCGAAATTCAGGGCTTAATCGATGCCCTAAATGCATCAACACTAGGTGTTGATGCTACTTCGCATTATGATTTTGAGACTCCTTCTCAAACTCAGTTAAAAGGTGTGGGGCGTCGGCCCTCAGAACCTCAATCGGCTCCCAAGAGTCGAACTCTTGGGGGTAACCCATCCAGCGTTCTAAGTACTCGGTACGCTGCCCCTTCTTCGAAGGAACCGATCGCTTCGAGATCAAGCGATCGAGAATTTATCGCTTATTCCCCTGATTATCGATCAGGGGCGGCGGAGGTTGAGAATTCCCTCGCCGTTGTTGTTGCGGAGCATGGTTCTTTGCTCCGCAAACTCGAAGAGGGTTGTTCCTCCTTGAGCAGCGATATTCTCACTCTTTGAAGACATATCGGTCTCTTCGCGAGGATGCCCGCGACATCCTCGGGGCGCACACTGCCCTTCAGCAGAAGAATGATCTTCTGTATATCGAGCTTTCCCGCGGTAAGGAAGAGCTCGATCGGCACAAGGCTGATCTTGAGCAGTCAAAGGCGGAGGTAATGACTCTCCGCTCTGCTCATAAACGGCTGGAAGCCGATTACAAGTCTCTTTTGGGAGACTTGGAGAAGAACGGTATCTTCCGTGGTTCTGTGTCTCGTCGTAAGACGAAGACGAATGATACGGCTTGAGCCGCCCAACATAGAATATTGGGTGGAGCCGCATTGCTGTGGGAATGTCTAAGGTATAGGTATTCCCCCGAATCTCTTGGACCTTGAAAGGTCCAATGTACTTAGGAAGCAACTTCCGTGTAGGGAAGTTGCTTATTGCATGTATAGGCAAATTGGTAGTACTTAATAATACCAATTCGCCTTTCCAAAAGGAGTTTTTGTTCTTCCTTCCTTGCTTGTCTGCATTTTGCTTCTGATTATCAAAAGCAGAGGCAAGTGCATATTTTATATTACGTATTACAGCTTGGCCTGTAATACGAATTCATCTACCGCTTTATACGCAGTAGGTGCGTTGCCCTCATTGTCTGCAGCCATTGCTGCAGACACATATTCATCAAATGCAGCTTCAGTTTCATTTGAAGCTGCTTCCGCTTCTACTGTACTTTCAGTAGAAGGGCCATCGTTTTGTTCAGAAGTTGCAGTTGCAACTTGCGCATAGACTCGTTCAAAATTTGAGCGGGTCCCTCCCCCACTTAGATTTGGCGTACCGCCAAGTAAAGCTGGAGTTCGTGGATGCCTTAAGGCATTCACGTAGAACGGTGTATGCTTAGTTGAAGCATGCACCGAATTGTTAATCGCGAATTCAGTGAGTGGCAGATAGTCACTCCACTGTTCAAAGGCATGTGCGGATGATCGCAACATGTCTCCGAGAACGCGGTTATCCCGTTCCGTCTGCCCATCCGTTTCCGGATGGTCCGCAGTTGACATCTTCAACTGGGTTCCCAACAATGAGAACGTTTCTTGCCAGAAATGTCCTGTAAATCTCGGATCTTGATCCGAGACAATGTCTTCCAGCATTCCGTGCAAACGGAATACCGTATCAACGAATATCCGCGGTGTTTGAGAGGCGGTTACGTTCGCTGATACTGCAGTAAGATGTACCATCTTACTGAAACGGTCTACAAAAACCACTATTCCGGTCTTCCGACTATTGTCGGGTGGAAGACCGAATACAAAGTCAATTGAAATGGACTTCCAACACTCTGTCGGAACCGGCAGAGATTGCAGCGTATCCTGTTCAGACTGCGCAGGCTTACTGTTCTGGCAAATCTCGTAAGCGCGTACGTATTTTCGTACCCACTTGTACTGGTTTCGCCAGTAAAAGCCACGTGCGAGAGAAGCGTATGTCTTCTCTAGACCTTAATGCCCCGAAATCGGTTCATCATGATACTCAAACATAATTTGATGTTTGATATCATCGTCGTTTGGAACGACGATGCGACTTTCATCTTTTTGGTCTGTGATGTAAATCAGCAGACCATCGTGCAGTCGATATCGATGCACGCAAGCGCGGAGGAACACTGGGAGTTCGTCGCGCTTCTAACTTGATTGATTACTTAAGTAATCAATCAACAGACGTGTCTCCTCGTCTGTTTAGTACGCCTCGCGTGCTTGTCGTATAATTGACGACGACAAATAAGTGCAACGGATCGCGTTTGCACTGACACCTTCGGTTACGGACGTTTTCGTCTCGTAATCGGGCCTTCGTGATAGCGCATCCGCTATCACGTTCAACTTTCCGGGTTTGTATTCAACCGTAAAGTTGTATCCAGCAAATAATGACAGCCATCGAGCCATTCTTTGAGAAATGTGTGGTGAATTCACGGCCGTGCGTAGCGACGCATGGTCCGTGTAAACCACAAACGGTCTATCTCCCAAGAGATAGATCCGAAACTTGGCCAGTGCATACTTTATGGCAAGGAGTTCCTTGTCATGCACCGTATAGTTGCGCTCTGCTGGGCACAACTGACGCGATTGATAGCAGATTACGCGATCACGATCGTCGTGATCACGCTGCATCAAATCACAGCCGATAGCGAAATCGCTCGCGTCGCAAACGACGTGGAACGGACGCTCGTTATCGGCTATAGCCAAGACAGGCGCTACAGTCAAGCTTTGCTTGACTGCATCAAAAGCATCTTGGCATTGGGTATCCCAATGCCATTCGACATATTTATTAAGTAATTGAGATAGAGGTCGTATTAACCCAGCATAGTTGCACGAATACTTGTGCAAATATGTTGCCAACCCAAGGAACTTTCGAAGTTCCTTAACGTTGTTTGGCGTAGGCCATTCAACAATCACCCTGATCTATTCTGGATCAGAGTGCACCCCGTTATTGCCCACAAAACATCCAAGAACGGGTATATCAGGTGCACCAAAGGTGCACTTCTTTAGATTTGCATAGAGCTTATGCTTACGCATAAGCTCTAACACTCGACGTGGATGTTCCCTATGGACATCTACATCGCTTTTATCGTGTTCACCCTTACTATGGATGAACACGTCATCGAAATAACTCGGTGAGAATTCTCGCACCGGGCGTAATAGATGCGTTGCGCATCAGTTAAACGTAGAAGGGTCATTTCAAAGCCCCTGCGGCATAACAAGCCACTCCCAAAGCATGCCTCTTGTGGTGCTTACCGCCGTGAGAGGGATATCCTTCTCACGCATTAGGATTTGATAAAATCCATCTCTTATATCGAGAGCACTAAAGATGGTGCTCCCGCACATGCCATCAATGATGACATCTTTTCGCGGTATCGGCGTCTGCGCCGGTACCATCGCTTCGTTCAGCTTGTTGTAAGCGTGAACGATTCTCCACCCACCTGTGGACTTTTTCACACAAAAGGTGGGGGTAGAGTGCGGTGAGATAGACTCCCGCACTTGGCCTGCTTTACGACGAGCTTCGAAAAAATCGTCTATCGCTTTTACTTGATCACGCGGCAACGGCCATTGCCACGTGACACAATACTTCGTGCCTGGCACGAGGTCAATTTCATGACGAGTTCCCTTATCCTTAGGGAGCTCGCTAGGTACTTCTTCTGGGAATACGTCAGCGTATTCCCGAAGTAGCTCATAAAATGGGGAGTTCGCTTTAAGTGACTCCCAGCTCTGCGCTTCAAAGCTCTGAAACTTTGGTTTGATCATTGGGAACCTCTTTCCCAATGTTTTCCACTTGTAATGTGGATATTCGTTCACGAATATCCACTACATCATCTGTTGCTTTGATAATACAGATCTGTTCGATCTGATCACGTGCAAGTTTCTCATAAACTTCTTCCAGCGCTAAGCTGGAAGAGCCATCAACTCCGAACCTTCTTTCGGAGGGTGTTCCATCAACAGAGACTGGGTAGCTAATCCGGTCTCCGTTTGCGTCAATACGTTGATCGTCTCGACGGAACTGTCCATGCAATCAGACGCACTCGTATGATTTATTTTAAACGGTGATTACATTTCACCGTGTGCAAATACTCATCATCATGGTGGCCACTGCCTACCATGGAATTTTCTTGACGATCAGATGTGCTCGTCTGATCGGCCGCCTGTTCTGCGACACGGTGGTCTTTATCACCCGTGTGCATGGCTAACGCAACGTGGTGGGCACTGGCCACCACGGAGTTGTGCTCACGATTGCACTCGATCGTGAGTTCACTCTCATCAACACGGATCTCTTTCATCGTGTTGGAACCTTCGGTCGCACAGTGGGTGTTTCCCACTTTGGATAATATTTCATTCTCACGGTGGGTGTTTCCGACCGTGGATATCACTTCATTCTCACGGTGGTCTTAATCACCCGTGGAATGTTTCTCTCCAACACGCAACGACTTTTTCTGTTGCGTGTGGTAGTCCCTATGAAACCTCACCAGCAGAGGTACCTTCCGTTGATCGTGTCGGAACAGACCTGGTGGTGCCATCGCTATCCAACAGACTGTCCGACGCTGCGGTTGTATCTTCTAATACAGCCGGATTACACACAGGGTGACCAGATCCTGTGGGTCCGCCGCAGTCGATCGATAGGTTAACCCAGTCGATCGAAGGTTTAAACTTGGACATCCATGAGATTCCAAGTATCACATCGAACTTGTCATTTAAATCGAGGACGATGAATTCATCCTCGAATGACAGTTCATTCAACTCGAAGCGTGTTTTAATCACATGCTTTGGAATAGTCACGGTTGCACCTGTTGCTAACCGGACTGACAACATACTTCGTGGGTTTCTACCTCCACGAAGCTCAACAGCGTTAGACTCTGAGTTCTAACGAAATTGTTTGACGCTCCTGTGTCAAACAAAGCTCGCATGGGGACATCGCTCCCGTGCGGCTTAACCTCCAGGGTGATAATAGGCTTATCATCACCCTGCACCTTTTGATTGGACATAGTCCCGTCTGGGGCTATTACCCTCACATGCCCTATGTCGGCATGTGGGATAACATTCCCAGTAGGGTGCCCCGCCCCTACTGGTGATTTACGTTTTTTGCACCAACAGGGTGATGTCCCTGTTGGTGTCGCCGTGCAGCGGACGGTTCCGTCCGCTGACTGCGTGGCACCGGACGCGGTGCCATACACTCATGGGCAAAATGCCCCATTTTCGCGCATCTATTGCAGGGAATATTCTTCTTAAATTTCGGTTGCTTCGTGTTAGAAGCAACCGCAACCGATAGGTCCATCGGCTCTGGACCTCCACCGCCCATGCTCTGGCGCGGGTGGTTGTTTCTTGAGACGAAGTGTGAACTTCGTATCCCTACTGCTGATTGTTGACATGCTGTTGCGGCATGTCAAAAGCGAAGGGCTGTTGAGCCCTTCGGCTGTACCCAGCATTCGATGACGCTGATCGCATGCTGAACTCTTCACGGATGCTCATATCAATGGCATCCCTTAGAGTATTTGGCGGGTGCCGGTAAAGACTCTGTTTGACGGGACCATCATTGAGTCCCTTCATGAATCCATTGACCTGCATAGCAGGGGGCACCGGCTCATACACAATATTTGACAGCAAATATTGCGTCTTCTGAGCGTAAACTTGAAGGTCAAGCTTACCTTGCCGGAGTTCCATGAACTCCTGCCGACTACTTAGCTCCATTTCTGGAGCTTCAAAGTTGAGCTTTACCTCATCTTTTAATTCCTGATAAGTCAGGAACACAGAGTCATCAGTGGCTCTGCGACTCATTGCCCATGCCCTGGCTCTTCCGCCCAGACATGTTGTGGCGAAGTACGCCTGTTGACGTTCGTCAACAATATTTTGCGCAGAGACGGCATCTTCCACCTCTGCGAAACATCTACGAAGGGGCTCGCCCCCTTCGCCGGTAAAGGGCGGTACTCGCGCCTTTACCACTTCAACTCTATGCGTTGCAGGTGCCGTCCGCGCTGCCTCTTGTGCGGGCCGTGATGGTGTTTCGAGGTGGTTTCGCCTAAAGCGATGCACCACCTCCATCGCTTCCTCCGCGGACTTATCCAGGAGGAAAGTAAGGATGTCGGTCCCCATGGACCGAACCATTTCTACCGTCGCGTCTTTATTACGCGACTTGAATGAGGGAAGTGTTCCGTCACCACTTCCAGCGTTCTCTCTCGCTCGGCAGGCGTCATGTCTCGCGACATGATGCCGAGCGGCTCTTAATCTTCGCTCCGATAGTTAACTAGCGGAACGGAACTGTGGTCGTTAAGACGGACCACAAAGTGCTACCAGGTGTAACAGGACTGATCCTGTTACAGGCTTACACTGTGTTGTGCGAGGAATCGCGCAATACTGGAGGGGTAGGATTAGATGATGACAACTAATCCTATATTAAAAGCATATATATATATATATATATTTGCTTAGGCTTGAGAACGCAAAATTAAGAGTGTTTATTAAATGGGTGGTTAGCGGATAACAGTATAGTAATTACCTAACTAATATAATAATATCAAGTATTAAACTAACTGTACAATTAGTTAACCTGCATGATTCGGTATTTATACCGAATCGACATTTCCTTCGTAGATTATAATAACTTATAATCTATTATTTGAGTTTCAGACAACGCGTCTGAAATTCAACTGTGATATTCTAACTTGAATATCAATTATGTAATGGCACCCCATTACAAACAGTGAGTATCGACGTTTGTGGAAAGTGGAGGCCGAAATTATTACATAAGGGTAATAACATAGTGACGATCCAATGATGTTATACAACAATACGATCGTTGGCATGTGGCTGGCCGAAGAAAAAGTACCAAGAAAGATGGGGGAAATTTCGATTGGATCGAGAAGATACGTTGAATGGCAAAGATTAGCATATAAAGCTACCACCGATCTAGTCAGAGATGATGAACCAGCCGAAGAAGACCCCCCTCCCACCTTTGATGGAAAGGCCAGATTACGTAACACCCTATATGTGCCAAAGGTTGTCAGAACAGTTACCCGATACAGTGGACTCACAAGAAGATGTGCCGAGAGTCGTTAACACAGTTACTTCACAAGATCTGGTGACAGTGGAACCGATGGTAGATGGGGACGGTTGCAGTATTTGTGAAGACGAGTGTAATGGCGGTACCACCCAAGTTGATATCGCAGAAGGACAACCCGTCGATACGTAACAGTATTGACCGTTTAAAAGGGGCTGACTGAGGGAAGTCACCTCAGCGGATGACCAGGTGTGTATACACGGGGGCGGAGAGGAGTGCGTTGAAGGATCAGAGAGTCAGATAGCGGTTTCATCCGAAGTGTCAACCGATCCGCCTGAAGTGACCCTAGGCAACACACAAGCAGGTGACAAAGTCGTCGACACCCCTGAACAGACCGATCAGCTCAAGTAAATAATGTGGAAGATGAAGTATTTGCTGATCGGGAAGGGCACTTGTGATATCGACAGAAGTAATGTCAAGACGACAACCCATATTTTTAAGCTGAAGCTGGTAGACAAGTCAGCCAGAATCGACTACGACAAAGTCCTATTGCCCGGAGACAGTCAAGAATGACCACTGAAATACCATAAGTATGAAGTGGAGAGAGTACTGGGTGTCGGGTCGGTCAAGAAGACGTGTTTTGGTTGAACTCACCGGGAATATCTTATCCGCTGGAGAGATCGCGATGAAGCAACTGGGATCGATGAATTCGATCTGAATTCGTGGCGCTCTTGTAAGGAAGTCCGAGCGAAATCGAATCAACCGGAATCGTTATGTAGTGATGCAAACTCACGAAGTGCAAGATCAAAACTCACAATAGCATTGGTCGGCATGTATACCGATTGACGTGAATATTCGTGATGCTTTATAATGATTACTACTACGTGTGTGTGATGATATTGATGAACTCGGGTGATATATCGATGGTAACAAAGTGACTTAAGGCTGTGGATAGTTTTCGATGGCAATGGTAACGATTCTCACGGTGTGGATACAGTTGAATGTGAAAATGTGGACCATGATTAATGTGGATAAAGGGTACGACGGATGGGACAATCGAGTAATCTGAAAATGAAGTTTATTATTGATGAATATGTGAATGATTACCTTATCGGCGCCTACGAATTCAAAGTTCATGATCTCCCCATAGACGACTGATAATCATGGCTGGATGATCCTCGATCTTGTGGCAAAACCGGTTGCACCAAGGCTATTCCTTGTCAAGCTGAGTCAGGGCGTCCATCAAGTTTTCGCCACTGTGTCGCAGTGGTAGCCGGGATACCAAGCTCCGTCTTCGGTTAATTCCTCGGCTTTCTCCACGCGAAGCTTGTCCAAATGGAGAACAACTGGGTACAAGAAGATGTCGATGTCACAATCTCGTGCCTTCATACCCTCCAGTACGAACTGGCAGATGGACAGCCATACTTCGTCCGCCCGACTCCGACGTTGTTTCCGCTGCTTCTGGAAAGCGGACAGATCCTTGTCCAGTTTTACTTGACCGGCGGGAAGCACTAGATAGTGCGTGGACTCCCAAATCGTTTGGCTGTGGGTACTGTAAAACTGTCCAAGGCGATTCAAGAACAAGATGATCCACGGAGTCGGCGTAAACATGGTGCTCAAGTAGGGGCGGAGCAAAACTTTCTACGGCTTGGTGTCGTACGGACGGGCGATCTGTGGTCGCGTGACAAGATGAGGTCGCCACTCAGTTGAATTGGGATGACTCGCCGCCAGTGGGAAAAGCCAGAAGTCTGGACGTGGAAAGCGCGGACGAGCTTCTGCTTAGTCGGAACAGACTGCCGCAAGAGATCGATCTTCCCCGGAGACGAAGGGTCGGCGGCAGTCAGACCTGAAGGGGGAAGAGGCACGACCTTCAACGCTCCCAACGACGCATGACGGTGTATACCAGAAGTGCCAGGCGAGAATGTTCAGGTGTCTTACCAGCCATTTTTGATGCATCTTCAACGTTGTCGCTCTTCTTGTACACCACTGGGTCGGCTTCGGACGTTGGCATCTCGACTGCTGCAGTGGAACGATGACGTTGGGTGGATCGGGATTGAGAGCGAGCGAGTAGTAGCTCATCCGAAGCCATAGATATACTCTCCAAGTACTCTATAGACGAGTCTGACGCTAGCTTGAACCAGACAGTATGTGAAACCGAGGGCGCTTGAATTTTCGTGGCTTGGATGGGCGTATTTGGATCCGCCGTCGCTCTTGGAGGCTTTGCCAGTGTCTTGGCCTTCTTTTGCGGTGCTTCTGGATTCACTTCGTAGTCGGGGTCGCTCGCTATGCCCCGCGTCCTTCGACGCGTCCTTGCGTTTCCGACTATGTTTGCAAATTTTGAGGGGCAGAATTTCAGCCAATGAATAGCGAGATATTCCACCCAAGCTCGATTTGGAAGTTTAGCCGACGAAATTTGACTGCAGACTCGCGAGGGCGCTCGAGGCTGCTCCGCAGGAAATGAAGCTAGCGATTAACGAATTGGACAGCAGCAAAGTCAACTCATCACGGCACCGGTTAATGGTTCCCCAGAGACGATTTGACTCTTGGGTCCAAACGCTGATCCGACCTTGGAAGGTGTCGACTTTCTCTGTATAGTATTCTATTGAAAGTTGCAACTCGGTGATCTGTAGTTCCAAGTCGCGCTGTGTGAGTGCAGGAACGACCGGTCGGGCTGATTCTCGGACCTCTGCCGAGTGATCAGTGTGAGCTGCTCTTGGAGATGCGATCTGCAGATCTTGAATCGACTCATATCGTGGCGATCACCGATCATCCCCGCCAACACCGATCGGAGCTGATCAAAGTAGTAATACATCTTCGGTCGGCACCAAGTAGTGCATTCACTGTTTGGACGATGTCGATCGGCAATGGATCTGCACACAGAAGAAAGTGAAAAACAACTCAAGGTGGAGTTAACGGAGGATTGACATACCTTGTTTAGTCTGTTGCGAAACCAAGGCTCCGAGACGCTTATTATCGGCTGTCAAAAGTGCGCGATTGGCTTGTACGGCCTCAACCTGTCTGGAGAACTGCTTTAAATCTTGTCTCAGCCGCTGAAATGCGGCGTAGACCATGGTCCGCGTCTGGCGTTCAGCTTTCAACTCCTGTTGGAGCGCATCGATTGTTTTCTGAAGCAGATCGACCTCGACTCGGTGCTCATCTTGTTCACTGACAATCTGATTATCGCCCGAGTCGTCAGAATGGTCAGACCGGCTAGGGACGAGAATGTGAGGAGAGTGTGAATAACGTTCGCCTATGAAGACAAGTGATAATGAAGAAACGTGGCGATTAGAGATCAAGCGGAACTATCCGGTGAAGTGGACCGGATGGATGCATTGAAATTGGAGACTGTTTGTGAGCTCGGGCCGCTACCGTTGTGCGGCTGCGACCAGACTCAGGGGCGGCTGTGGTGAAGTACAGGTGAAAAGTTTTGACTAGCATGTTCGAGTGTACCGTTGATCAAGTTGGAGGGATCGGTTTGGCTGAAAGGGGAGAGTATTTTGGGCCAATCGTGTATCTGGAGTGCTAAGTACGCAGATTTAGGTGAGCCACACGTTTTTTCATGTAGTTTTCATATTAGGTTTTAACTGGATATTAAATATAGTGTTTGTTTGTCTTTAATACGCATAAGTCGTCACTCCTACCGCGGAGTTATCGGGAGAAGAGGGATAAAACGGTCCTCTCTAGTTAAACTTTCCCGGCAAGACGCGCAGCAGGCGCATAAGGTCCTCCGGAAGTCCCACGACGGGAAGCGCTCCTCTACGTTCACTCACCCCTCAATACCCACACATTTGGAACGTGTTATAATCTTTGTATTGGCTGGTTCTCCACATCGCATCTCGTGATCTGCCCCAGATTATTGGTTGGGTCTACGCATCGCGTCACGCGGGCCGCCTCAAATTTGTATTGACTGGTCCCCCACACTGCTACGCGCGGTCTTCCCCAAGTTTTCTTTGCATTTGAAGTGACGATTTCCGCTCATTTGCCGATCGGATCATTTGTATTATCTTTCGTTGGTTTTTGGTACAAGTTACCCCAGAAGCGATACCCTCCATATCGGTACCTTTCAAGACTCATACTGCGCGACGGTCCACCGAGTGTGTTACCACACATACCGATGGGTACGCAAGGTGTGATTACTGAAGATAAATCGGACTAGGCGTCCTGCAGTGCTGATCTGTCACCCGATCAGCATACAGGCGAAGGTGTGCGGGGTACCCCCCCCGTAAGTTGATCTGCTGGGCACTATGGTGGTCGAGTTCAGGACGCTTCGGTGTTCGATTTTGGACTTGACTCCACCACACTTTTTAAAGACTCATTAGAAGATTGTATCCTATAATTAATTACTGTATTCCAACTGCAGCCCATAAATCTGCAGGACTTGGCACTATTGGTACTAAAACAAGATCAGAAACCATTAATGCAGATTGTGGAGTAATACTATCAACTTCAGGTGGACAATCTATCAATATATAATCATATAATCCCTTATATTTTTTAATTTCTTCGTCTTCTTTTTGGATCCTTGAACTTCTTCATTATTTGCTCCTTCTGATCATTAATCTTCCAACAGGCTTTGTTGAATTTCGGTGTTTTGATCTTGATCAGGTGTTTTGAATTTTTTGACGTGTTGATTCACCACTACCGTCCGTTCATTCTTTAGATAAACTTGAAACCCTTGACGTCTTCGCTTTTTCCAATGCAAATAGAAACTTGAACCCTATGAGAGAGCGCAATCTTCTGAAGGTTACGATAAACTGTGCATGGCGATCCATAGTAGCAATTTCTCCAAGTTTTGTTTTCTTCTTGGATAAAAAGGGGGGCAGCCGCTTGGAATTTGCATTAGTTGGACTTCGATTTAAAATGTAGGCGGCGTATTGCACCACATCACCCCAAAACGATAAGTTCAGTCCACTTGTGAACATCGTGCAAAGTGCCATATTCATTACTGTTCGGTGCATGCGTTTTGCCTTGCCGTTACTTGACTGATTGTAATTAAGTTCACTTATTTGGCGCTCAACTACAGTCTTAGCACAAAATTCGTCAAGTTTTTGTACTCGTATCCACCGTCGGAGCGCAAAATATGCACATTGCAGTTAACTGCCACTCAAAGAACGCAAAAAATGTTCAAAATTTTTGGCGGCAACATATTTGTTTTGGTGAGAAATACTCGAGCATAATTAGACTTATGATCCACAAAGTTGATCTTGAGCGATTGTCTAATCGATCCTTCGATGTAACCGGCCCGTTAAAATCAGAGCAAATTACACCGCCCACACGATTGATAAGTGCATTTAATCCACAGGTTTAGGACAGTTTCTGCAATACTGATAGCTCTGGGATGAAGAGTGCGTGTTTTAGTTGTTTTTTGTTCTTTTATGGAAAGCATCTTCTGTAATAGTTACGTTATCTAACTCCAAACGCCATCCAAATCTATCTTACTCATTGTTACCTCTCTGTTTGCTACTAAACCATTATTGTGATCCCATCTGATCTTGAGATTGCGTGAAAGATTATCAGTAACTGCGCAGGAATCCTTGAGAAATAGCTTTACCAATAGCACATCCGGCAAAACCACAAATTCACTTTAAGGAGAACATATTATGCTAAGAAGACCAAAAATTTTGACAGACCGCGAATTTTCGTTGTTTTCCCTGGACACACACCAAACAGTTCATTCGCTTGTGATCAAGCAATGAAATTTCACTGTTTGGTTCCTTGACCAAACTTTCGATTAAATCTTGATTAAGGTGTCCAAGTCTTGCATAAAAATACATTAAATATCCCTTTTGAATATCCAATGCTCGAGTTGAATCCGTGTTTTTTTCATGACACGGTATACCGTTTCATCACTTTATTAATTGATATGTACACATTGACCTTCATCGCCAGCACATTAAAGGACTTTCTTCGACAAATTTTCAAAGTAATAAACGTTATCAATGCTACCTGACATTGTTTCACCGCTTGCATTAAGGCGGATCTTGATCCAACCTTTCTCCTGATCTTTAACGTTTTTGCATCCGCTTGAAAACATGTACCATTCACCTCTTTATCATCCCGTAGATACAAAAAATACTTGACAAGGTGTATAATAGCCCCGCTGTTCATAATCCACTTGTTTCCATCGATATTTTTAAGATTTTCGCTAATGATTAGCGAGAAATTCACTTTCTTGTCATATTTTTTTGAATATTTGGACCGAATGTGTCCAATTTCTCCACTTCTTTGTCATTTGATAATGTTTACTGCATCATTACCGTTGATCGACTTAATCTTGCTTCTTCTTCGACGGCTTGTGAAAATTGGCAAAGTTCTTCTGCATGCCTTAGGTGATCCGCCTAGTATGGTCGAATTTCACCATCAAAATTGTCTTCAACTATGGTGAAGAATAGTTCACCACATTATGCAAACCTTAGGTTCACTCCCTCCAACTTCTTCATCACATAAAGGTAGTGTTCATTCCATGAGCTGGACGCTCGTGAATAATTTTATTGCTTGAGGTAATGGTCGTATGAAATGCATTGAGCATATTGTTCATGACGTCAGCCAACGACGGTGACTCCACCCACCATATATCAACATGACTGTTATAGTATCTCTCAACGGTATCACTTGATAGTGTCCCGGGAGATCGACTTTGGTGTCTTCCGTCCAGAAATATTCACATGCTGATTCGACAAAGGCAAGTTGTCTAATAAATCTGGCCCCCTATTTCTTGAAACCTGCTCCTAACCCACGGTAGACCTCGGTAACGTCGAACACTTCTATGTACAACTTGCACTCCTTCGCCGAGGGTGTTCTGAACACGGGTTGCTGATTTCGTATTGGAGAATGCATGCCGCAGTGTCCATCCGGAAAGTGATGCTTTACCCTTAGTTCTATTTCCGGCGTAATTTCCAGCGACGCCAACCTCATCTGGGTGCCAAACCACATTGAAGTTTTGAAGCCGAAATGTTCCGTCAAGAATACCGGGAGAATTCCCGAGTCCTTTTGCAAAATTTCGAGAATTTTGACTCCTTCTGCTTCAATACCTGCTCGTTTTTCTTCTTCGAGGTTCTCATGGATAGAAAACTGTTGGATTTCCTTCTCATCTGCCATGACCGATTACGCACACTTGGTTCCAGCGGTAGTCAATAGCGAGACAGCGAGAGTAACGAGATAACGATAATAAAAAGCAAACGAAACGTTATTATCGCCTATAAATCGCTTGTACACTTAACAGGGTAACAACGTGAGTCTCCACAGTATTCCACAGTGATTCGAGACACTCCACGAGAGAAAAAAAGCGTTCCGCCCTCACTACGGCGAACTAACTCCACAAGAGAAAAAAATCACTCGACTTGACCTCGAAGAAGAAAAATGAAAAAGTGAGTATACTAAATTAAGCTTAAAACTTAACCTACTAAATGCAAGTATAAAATTTAGTCACCACCCATAACATTGGATACTTACCTAAAACACATTATTCGTAAAAGTTGCTCTTGACCCTCTTGCGTCCATCGTCGGTTGCAGCCGGGGCGCGTGTCCCTTCAACACTCCTTCTCAACTTTGCGAGAAGAAATAGTCTAACCATCGTCGAGCCCTCGTAATCTCATAGCTTTCTGCATGTACTTCAGCCTTGGTCCGCATATAGCCGTCGTGAAAATGTCCGCCAACATAGTTTCAGTAGTTTCATATACCACTTCAATCTGCCCTTCACGTCACTTCGAAAGGACGAACTTCACACGCACATCGATATGCTTCGTCTTTGAGTTCTTGCTTTCTCCATCCAGTGTCTTGATCGCATATTGGTTGTCGCACTTGAGATTCATTGGCATCTTCACAGTTAATCCAATTTCGCTCGCCATATCCTTAAGCCCCCGTAGCTCGCACTCCATCGTAGACGCAGCATAGAATTCGGCTTCCATCGTCGTTAAAGATACGCATGTTTGTCGCTTGCAAATCCATTAAATTACCATGCCGTCCATCGTAATTAGGCATCCACTGGTAGATCTTCAGTCGATCTTCAAACCTGCGAAATCCGCATCCCAATAACCCTCGAAAACAATCGATCTTTTATCCATCTCCTTTTCCACGGCAACCTCCATTCGTAACTTTAAATCCACTGTGCTCTTAAGAAAACGTAAGATCCTTTTAGCTAAATTCCAATCCAAACTTGTAGGGGCATGTACACGCCGCGTTGCCTTGTGGACCGCCGCATATACGATGTCAGGTCTCGTACATCGTGCGATCCACAGCAATCTTCCAGTCAAGTATTGAAAATCCTTAATCGAGATATTCTTAGATTTGTTTTCATCGTTCAAAGTTTCATTTTCTTGAATTTATTAATCTTCGTGGTTGTCGGTTATTGGCGTCCTCGTGCTATTCGCGTCTTGTAGTCCATGCAGCGTCAAGAGGTCCTTGATAATCACTTCTTGATCAAGGAGGTATCCACGCTTCGCGTCACAATTTATGCGTATTTCAAGAAACTTAGAAACTTCGCCTAAATTTTTCACTTCCAAAAAGCTTAACTCAACGAATTTTTTTTCACGTAATTGCCATTTGTACCTGTAACCAGTAGGTCGTCAACGTAGACGCCTACAACCACAATATCGTTGTCAATTTTCTTGAAATATAAGCAACCATCCGTAATTCTTTGTTTGTATCCGAGACTTATCAACTTCCCGTGAAGCAGGCGGTTCCAAAGTCTGCCTGCCTGTTGCATACCGTACAACGTCTTATTTAATCGTAAGACCAGCTTGTTTTTGTCTTCGACCTTCAGATCATTAACTCCGCTCCATCGATTTCCATTCCTCTCGGCAAATATAAGAAAATCTGATTCTCCGTCTCCAATGCCTTAACGTAGGCATTGGGTATGTCTCCATGCAAGGTGTTAACATTCCATTTCCGAGTTAGACCAAGAATAAATTTGACGGTGGTCATCTCCATTACTACTGCAAAAGTCAATTCTTAGTCTATTCCATATTCCTCTTCGTTTCCACAGGCTACTAGCCTGGCCTTGAAACGCTCTAATTCTCCATCTGCATTGGTCTTCGTTTTAAAGACCCATTTCGTGTGAAGTGGTCTTACATCTTTAGGTCTTGGAATGATATTCCACACTTGATTCTCTTCCAATGCGTCCAGCTCTTCCTTCATGGCTTTCTTCCACCTCGCGCAATTCTTGCTCTTGACGGATTCACTATAATTTCTTGGGTCGCTCTCGAGAAGCATGTTCACCTCTTGGACTTCGTATTCTTTGGCTTCATTTTCTTCACTGTCCTTCTTCTTTTCATTCATATTATCGATTTTTTTATTCGTTAGGTGGCCATCACGCGTCCACCTGCACTTCTTCTTGGCTCCCTTCTTTGGAGATACCTTATTTTTGGTATTTTGCGTTGATGCTCCATCTGTCGCGATGTGGTTGCCGTCCGTTGTCCTTGCGGTCTCTATTTCTGTCCTTCCATCTCCTTCCACCATCGTAATATCTTCAGAAACGTCATTAAAAGTTCTTGAAGCAGCTTGTTTTGTGTTTCATCTAGCGTCTCGATATTCTTGATGTGTTGTGTCACCGTGACCTTGTTGTAACGTTTCAGATAGACCTTTTACCCCTTGGTTTCTTCGCTCTTGCCGATAATGATCCCTGTCTGCGCTCGGTGCGCTAGCGTGCTGATCCCTGGGTTCCTATAAACGGTGCACTGGGACCCGAACATTACTATCTCGCCGAGATTCGGCTTAATACCTGTGAGGGCCTCCAACGGCTTCATCCTTCGATTGTTTGCACTCTACAGCGTCCTGGGGAGCACGTATGCTGAGTACTCTGCAGAGTCTCCCCAAAATGATAAATTTAGGCCGCTTGCGAACAGCATGAATCGGGCCATATTCATGACGGTCCGATGCATGCGCTCGGCCTTCCCGTTGCTTTCTTGGTTACCTGCCTCGGAAATCCGTCTCGATATTCCTGTACTTCTGCAAAAATAGTCCAAAGTCTTGAACTCTACACCACCTTCCGTGAGAAACACGTGGATCTTGCAATTAAACCTTCTTTAAAAAAAACGCGAGAAAATGCTCGAATTTTTTTGCGGTCATGTCCTTCGTCTTGGGCAGGAAGATCCATACGTAATTTTTCTTGTAATCGATAAAGTTTACGAGATACCGGTTCCCCAGTCTGTCCCGTGGCGTGACTGGTCCTTTTAGTTCTGAGCAGATGACGCCGCCTATGCGATCGATGGGCGCGTGCTGGCCCGTATCCTTCTTCGATTGATCGTTCTTCCCTTGCTTTCGCTGTGCACAGGTCAAGCAATTACGGCGCGTAAAGTCCGTAATCTTGATCCCGTATTTCGGGTCCTTGGCCAACGATATAATTCGATCATAATTTAGGCGCCCCATGCGCGCGTGAATTGCATGAGCGTCCCGCATTGCACGTCTTTGTTTGCTTGAAAATCAGCATCATTTTTTCGTACCACTGTCATCACGGTGTGTTCGAAAGTAATCTGGACTCGGCCGACCCTTCCATGTATAGTAAGCACGTTATTCACCATTAAAAAATCCGAATTGGCTCTTCCTGTGTCCCGCTTGATCAAAGCTCTTCTTCAATACACATATGACAGCACGCATCCTTTGTCTTCAAGAATAGCATACGACAGGATATTCTTCGTCAGTGACTCGACGTAATGAACGTTTGTGATCTTGAGAAATGTTTCCTTTCCAGCTGCCATCACATTCAAATAAACATATCCTCTTCGTTAATTTCTAAGCGCTGGCCGTCTGTCTGGTAACAAACTCCAGTCACCGCTTCCACGTCCATTAAACATGTCACGTCGTTAGTTAAGTGCATACTGGCACCACTTCCCAGTATCCACTTATCGTCATTTGTTTCACGAGTGTGCCTTGCCACCGTGAGCACAAAACCTTCTTTCTTTTGCTTCTTTTTTGAACAGTTCCTTAATATATACCCAGTTTCGCCACACCCGTAACATGCCCTTGACTTGTATGTCTTCTTTCCTTTTCTCGATACTGCGTTAGCCGTACCTCCACCATACACTCTTGGTCCTTTATCTTCATACTCGACTGCTTGAGCCAATTGGAACAACTCCTAAGCTTGTCTGAGGTAGTCCTGTCGGGTGTGATCGTATTTGGAGATGAGGATCATCTGCCTCATCTCCGGTGCTGCGTGATGAATCACGTTGTTCAGCACCAACGATTCACAGTTGGACCCGACCGCCTCTGGCACCGCCGTCAAATATAAATAGTGGTCCGACCAATATCTCGACGCAATCTTTCGGGCCGTCAATAAGTTTATGCCTTGTGTGGGCGTGATCTGGATACTAAAGACGGATAGCATTTTATCCATGATATACCAGAGGGCGGGTGTCTCACACCACCACCCTTCGACCTGTCCACCACCCTTCGACCTGTCCACCACCCTTCGACCTGTCTATTGTAGTAAGACTCTGCTGGGCCCGCCAAGTAATGCCCCAGCAGGTCTACCTTGACGTCTTCAGTCAATGGAAAGCCACACGCGCCTTCCGCAAGACTTATTTGTCGCAGGAACTTCTTGACCCACGCTTGGAAACCCGACTTAGCCCCTTGTAGGTTTTGGTTCCGTCATAATGTCGAATTTGTAGCTGCTTCTGCTTCAGACTTGGTGCTCTGACAAAACTAAATTGCTGCTGCGGTATGTTTCCTTGACTGCCTTGGGCGTAGTGCCGTCCATTCGCATATCCTTGCTGTTCGTAACACGCATCACCTTCAGGCACCCTCTCCCTTGAGAAAGCATCCTTTCCTGCACGACAAATTTCTTAAAAACTTTGGCTTCCTTGAAGACCAGTCTGGAACATTGGTTTATCATCGTCACTGTCGCCTAGCGACGCAATGCTCATTTTCGTGTCGATCTTGTGCAATAGCGTCACATTTTCCTTGCGCTCTTGCTCCCACTTTGAAACCTCGACCTTGTCTAGCCGGTCCATGATGGTGGAGAGCATGCCCATCATCGCTGACTCCTTGTCTTCTTCTCGGGCCTTGGGCTTCTGATCGAGGTCGGCCTGCCCCTTGCTTGGGCTCATAACCTGTTGTGTTTCCTTCTCATCTGCCATGACCGATTACGCGCCCTTGGTTCCATCAAACAAACGTACTTCAAGGGTAATCAATAGCGAGACAGCGAGAGTAACGAGATAACGATAATAAAAGGCAAACGAAACGTTATTATCGCCTATAAATCGCTTGTACACTTAACAGGGTAACAACGTGAGTCTCCACAGTATTCCACAGTGATTCGAGACAGTCCACGAGAGAAAAAAAGCGTTCCGCCCTCACTACGGCGAACTAACTCCACAAGAGAAAAAAATCACTCGACTTGACCTCGAAGAAGAAAAATGAAAAGTGAGTATACTAAATTAAGCTTAGAACTTAACCTACTAAATGCAAGTATAAAATTTTTGGCACCACCCATAACATTGGATACTTACCTAAAACACATTATTCGTAAAAGTTGCTCTTGACCCTCTTGCGTCCATCGTCGGCTGCAGCCGGGGCGCGGGTCCCTTCAACCGAAACATCATGACTATTTGGGCTCATACCTTGTTGAAATGTTTCTTTGTCCATTTTCTTAAAAGTTTATGAACCGTGAATCGTACATATCGATTTTAACCTTGAATAAACTGAATTTATCTTTCTTGAATTTTATTGCAACCAAGTATCCGTTTTCGATGAAAACACACCCCAAAACAGAATCTAGACAGTAGGTGAAGATTACCAAGACATGAACTTGCTTGATTGAATGTGCATTATGTAGTGATAACCTTTCCTAACATGTAAATATGCATGAGATGATGTGCTGAATCTAATTGCGATACTACATCAGTTACGTAACTAACACTAAAATAATAAGTACCGTCGAAATCTTCTTCTATAATATAAGACCGTATGTCTGTCCGTCTGCTGAGGCAAATCACGTCTATAATATAGGACGGTCTTATATTATAGAAGGAGGTGATTAGGTAAAGAAGAAAGATATATAATATCACTTGAATTTCCTATAAGTAATTTTGCATGACTGAAATTTCACTTTAAACTTCGGCACACAAAAGTTGAGAAAAAGAAAGGTAATAGAAGTTAAAATGTCCACATTTCAGAAATATTACGTGCAGGACTTGGTACCACCCCTAGTAAGCAATGATAAAATGAAAATTAAAGTGCATATCTTCATCAATGTGCATTTAGGACGTGAGCGGAATACCCCAGCCATCCTGAGTAAGTTGGAACAATGGAAGGTGGTTATTTCAGCCATTTTCTATTGCTGAAGATAATGTGGGTGTGAAAATTGGTAAAACTATTTTTTTCAAAATGAAATATCAAATAAGTATCGCAGCGAATTCAAAAAAAGAGTAGGGTTGGGGGAGCTATCGCATGGATACATTTGTTATTCGCTCAAAGCTTTTCCGATTTTCGTTTTAGAGCCTCTAAATTAGGACTTATCGTACGCCGGGACCACCGCTCGTGAGGTGATTCCAAAAGGATCATCCTTGTGGCTCGAGGTGTTTCGCCTGTAAAGGGAAACAGGACAGGACCTTGTCTACCGCGTGTAATTTTTTTGCCCTCTAGCAACTTGCGCGTGAAGTTGTAATATCAGGTCACGTAAAAGCACCTCAGGCTTTCCTTTAAACTAGGAAATTATCGGTCTTTTTCATAACCACGTCCTAGTTTGCAGATATGATGCCATCGCGACTATGTCCGTACCCCGAGCCCCAATAGGATATAGGAGATGGTGCCAACGTTCGTACGGGAGTGAATGGCACATCAGTCGCTAGTCATTAAATTTCACCGCAGCTGTGGCCAGTCTTGAATCTTTCCCCTGCAACACACCACCGTCTTTCTCTAACCATGTGCAAAGTGATTCGTCCCCTTGCCATCGCAGCCGTGCTCCTCTCAGCAACCAGTTCCACTCTGTCCATTACTGTCTTTAGCGAAGGATCCGAGATTGTGATTCGAGATGGAGAGGAAAGTAGTCCACCAGAGGCCGAAGGCCGTCGGATGCTGCGAGGAAAGGACGAGGCGAATCAAGAGGCGCAGGAAGAAACAGTAGGCCCACCGATCGCGCGCGTAGCGTTCGAAGCGTCGTCGTCGGAAGCGCTTCATATGTTCGGCGATCCCGATGCTGTACTGCTTCAGAATTTGCGAAGCTACTATAAAGAATTTTTTTTCCAGGGTCATCCAGTTGCCTACTCTTACTGTGTTAAGCTCGGGGTTAACCTGGATGACGTTCCAACCAGTTTTGCAAAGTTGGTAAAGAGGTTGCCAGAAGGGTCTACAATCGGCAATGATAAGCTCTTTCTCATGGCGATTGGGAACGAGTACTTTAAAGCGGAACAGCTACTCAATCCTCCCAGCACCCCCGACTACGCCCCTCTAATGGTCATAACCTATTCCGTAACCACATGGACAAGAAACTCTTTAAAGCATGGAAAGATCTCCTGATAGACGCTGATTATAGACCTAATGTAGTCTTCAATAAGATGCGACTATTGGATGATATCATTGGAGACGACAAACTGGATATCAACAAGCTGGTTGACTACGCCTACATGGCTATGGGATGCGAATTCTTGTCGAGAGGCGCGACTAATGCAGATGGTATACCCCTTCTGCCAACCAGTCTCAAGACTATGCAATTGCTTGAACAGCTGAGAGATGATTCTTCAGCGCGTGGCAAAACCGATGAACAGCCCTTGACGGAAGCTTCTAAGGGTAAGGACTTGACCCGCGGACGAGGGGAATAATTTCGGCTTGATCGTGGGTGGAAGCTGCAGTGTACTTTGGTGTGACACGAAGGTTTCACTTTGACCGCAATGGTGTTGATCGCAATTGTACTCTGGAACTATCTGTAGATAGCATGTGTTGTCAATGTGAACAGGACCCAATTTCATATTTGTTATTTTCTGACCAATGCAGTGAAAACGTTTGCTTTCTTTTACCTAACACGTATCTACAGTTAGTTCCAGAGTATAATTGCGATCAATACTATTGCTGTCAAAGTGACACCTTCGTGCCACACCAAAGTACACTGCAGCTTCCACCGAGGATCAAGCCAAAATTATTCCCCTCGTCCGAGGGTCAAGTCCTTACTGAATGCCTTCTTAGCAGCTTCCGTCACGGGCTGTTCATCGGTTTTGCCACGCGCTGGGGACTCATCTCTCATCCTTTTACGCAATTGCTTAGTATTGAGCCTGTCGACAGCACGTTGTGTGCTGGAAGCTGGAACCTCGAGGGCGCTGGTTGGCAGGGAAGTTTACCACGTTTTTCACTCCATCCTTTGGACAACAATTCGTTTCCTATAGCCATGTAGGCGTACTTAACCAGATCGTTGATATCCTTGCTGTCGTCTCCACAGGCCTCTCTCAATAGTCGCATCTTTTCGAAGACTACTGTAGCTCCATAATCAGAGTTTTTCATGAGCCTTTATCATTCTTCAAAGAGATTTTTGTCCATGATCTCACTTAGTACTTTATGACCTTCAGGGGTGGTGATGATGTGGGGCTTGGGAGGATTGATTCCAGCTTCCGCTATAAAGTACGCGTCCCCAACCGCCATAAGAGCGAGCTTGTCATCGTTGATTGTAGACGCACGTGGAGCTTCCCGCAAGATTGCCAAACTCTTTGCAACGTCATGGAGGCTAAGCTCAAGTATATTCGCATAAGACGAGGCAACGGGAAGATACTGGAGGAAATAGATTATCCACAGTCTTCGCCTTATCTCAGCTTCAGCAGCGGGCACGTCGAACATATGAAGCGCTTTTAATGATACCGCTTCGAACAGTGCGCGCTGGACCTGTAGTCTTCCTCTTTCTTCCTGCGCCTCTTGATTCACCTCGTCCTTTCCTCGCAGCATCCGATGGCCTTCGGGCTCTGCTGGACTACTTTCCTCTCCATCTCGAATCACAGTCTCGGATCCTTCGCTAAGGACAGGAATGGACAGAGTGGAAGTGGTTGGTGTCAGTCAATTTCAGCCAATCAAAGTAAGAGCTACGTACACCAAAAGACGGATCGAATTTTATTATATATATATATATATATATGTTGTCAGAAATAAGTAATGGTGGCCTCTTGATGATTGAAGATGTACGTTCATATCCTACCTCAGCTTTCTTCATTTTCAAAAAAATAAGCTAAATTATGAGTCAAAGTGACACGATGTATTACGAGGTGAACATCTACCTATATATGCGAAGTAATGTCAAGGTAAGTTACAAAGGCTTCTTATCGGTAATATGCAAAAAAGTCTTGAGTCCAAAAATTAAGGAACTACATTCATTTTATTTCAGGCAATTGATATCTGTATTCCCCCAAAATTACTACTCGTATCCCCCCAAATTACTACCCGTAATCCGACCGTGGTCGAGTGGTTCACACATTGCGGAACCGGAAGGTCCCGGGTTCGATCCTGGGCCAAACTAAGTTGGTTGGTTTCAGAAAGTATAATGTGACGAAATCACCCAAATTACTACCCGTATCCCCCCCTCAATTATAGACCCTTTTGCTAAAAAAACAAGTTGATGATGTAATACGCATTTGATTGGCCATCTTTCACGCATATGCGCCACTATTGCAACTATACACATTGTATGCAAGCCGTTGCAAGCCGTCATAGTGCCGCTTTTTCTGCGTCGGAATCACCCGAATTTGCTGAATTTTTACGGGAGCTACCTCTTGAGGCATATGTGAACCGTTTGAGGCGCTATTTAAACATGCCAGTGGAGCGGATTCCGCGCTATAAATTGCTTCTTCAATAGCTGGTCGGATGCACACCACCTGAACACGTAGACTTCGTACCGCTCCAATCAGCGATTCAGAGTTTGGATCGGGTCGCGAACAAGATCAAGGAGATTAGTGAGATCCATGAGAATACGCGTAGACTAGTGAGTGTAAGTGCAAAGGTAGGAATGGATCTCTCTGGACGACACTTTGTGCGAGATGGCATGCTGCACAAAGTGTGTCGAAGCAAGGTGCAATTATACTACTTTGTGCTCCTTGAGAACGGTAAGTAAATTCTTCCTTTCACCTGTATTTTGGATGCTCTACTGATCACAAGGTCGATTGTGTATGGTTGTTGTCTTGACTATGGTATATGGACGTCAAGGTGGTCTATACAAGAAAAAGTTCCATTTTCTTGATCTGTGGGATTGAAAGGTGGAAGATGATGTCGCGATCCTGCCAGGTGTCCTAACTCCCGTCACGACATCAAACAAGTGCGTATATTTATTTTGCTTGTCGTGAAAACCTGCTCTTAGAGTTTACTTACAGTGCCGACGCTTAGCGCGTTCTTGCTTCTACTCGCCGCTCCAGTCTTTTATTTTGCTGACCGAGACACAAGAAGACAAAGTTGGATGGACAAGTGACATTCGCGAGTGTATTGACCGAAATCTTAGTGGTAAGACTCATCCGCGTCGCACTAGCCTTCGTTCGGAGCTCCTAATGGACAATGACGACTAGTCCTCCAGTAGCTGCGATCTGGAAGTGGCTTTGCCATCAAAAGTGGTGGCTCAATGTTTTCGATGGCGCTGGAGTGAGTGAGTCCGATGAGTCCAGTACGAACGGCAGTCCGACCACCAGCAGTACTAGGAGCAAGAAATTTCGACGGCTGTGGATCACGCTCATGCTACAAACTATTTCGTTGGGCTCGACGTTCTAGACGACGCAACCAAAGGAGACAGTCCCCATTGAGTTGTGCTTGGTAGCCTCTCTTAAAAACGAGACGTTGTTTCGTTTACAATTCCCGTCGGATCTGGTGCGTCTGTTGCTCTCACCTTACTTTCGTCGGGCATTGTTTACACCATTTCGTTTGTTGCTGTCGTCTTAGAAACTGTGCACGCAGACGACTTACGTTTTCTAGTCGCTGTCTCTGGCAGAGAGAGATGAGTGGGTACGAGCGTTGAAACATTGTATTTCTGGTGGGGATGAACTGGCCCTACGTCGTCGGAGCCTAAAGACAGCGACGCTGGCTCCGATTTTTATGCTTGACAAGATCTCCAACAGTCTGCACATCTGTACACAGACATTCATAGTATATCGACCCCGTCACCACTGCAGGTAGGAGGGATCGATGCAGAAAAGGGTGACCGTTCGTTTCTGCTTGACAGATAGAGGTTGCCCTTCAACGTCGTGCCATCGCTGACTGATATGTCTGTTGCTTTCAAACTCGGTGCTGAACAGATTATGTGCATCGCTCGTCTGCGGCAATTGTTCAAGACGACGCTGGACGTTGTCGCACATCTCTAGCACAAAGGCGTTGCGCGTCTGCAACAGTTGCGCTTCCCATCAGCGGGCAGCGACCTTTCCCTCCGTAAAAACGACCTAGTTAATACCTGTAAAGTTTTGTTGTACCGAAATGCATCGCCGCCCCCCCCCCGGAATCTGACACCTATATAGAGGTAGAGGGGGATTGCTAAAACGTATTACATCATCAACTTTTATTTTTAGCAAAAGGGCATATAATTGAGGGGGGGGATACGGGTAGTAATTACGGATATCAATTGCCTTATTTCAAATGAAATTGAAATCTTACGTTTCACCAAAAATATATTTCCAACACTCATATAAAGTGACAGTCGTGTGTACTATCGATTTAACCCGCTCCTTCCGCGGTCTTCCATGGAT
>CM047587.1:42901409-42963645 GCA_026184515.1 Peronosclerospora sorghi | reverse complement strand
TGCCTTCTTAGCAGCTTCCGTCAAAGGCTGTTCATCGGTTTCGCCACGCGTTGGGGAATCACCTCTCAGCCTTTTAAGCGATTGCGTAGTCTTGGGACTGGTTGGCAGAAGGGGTATACCATCTGCATTCAGTGCGCCTCTCGACAACAATTCGCTTCCCATAGCCATGTAGGCGTAGTCAACCAGCTGGTTGATATCCAGTTTGTCGCCTCCAATGATACCATGCAATAGTCGCATCCTATTGAAGACTACATTAGGTTTATAACCAGCGGCTCTCAGGATCTTTTTCCATGGTTCAAAGAGTTTTTCGTCTATGTAGTCACGGAATAGGTTATGACCAGTAGGGGTGGCGTAGTGGCGGGGGGGGAGAGGATTGAGTAGCTGATCCGCTTTAAAGTACTCGTTCCCAATCGCCATGAGAAAGAGCTTATCATCGTTGACTGTAGACTTATCTTTACGTTTCCACAAGATTCCCAAACTCTTTGCAACGTCATCAACTTTAACCCGAAGCTTCTTCGCATAAGACGAGGCAACGGGATGATTCTCGAATAAAGCGTTTGCCCACTTCATCTGAGCTTCAGCATCGGCCACGTTTTTATTCATTGTGCGAAGCGCTTCCGACGACGACGCTTCGAACGCTTCGAACGCTTCGCGCGGGATCGGTAGTCTTCCTCTTTCTTCCTGCGCCTCTTGATTCGCCTCGTTCTTTCCTCGCAGCATCCGACGACCTTCGGCCTCTGGTGGACTACTTTCCTCTCCATCTCGAATCACAGTCTCGGATCCTTCGCTAAAGACAGGAATGGACAGAGTGGAACTGGCTGCTGAGACGAACACGGCAGCGATGGCAAGGGGACGAATCACTTTGCACATGGTTAGAGAAAGACGGTGGTGTGTTGTTCGGGGGAAGATTCAAGACTGCGGTGAAAATTGAAGATTTAGCCACTGATGTGCCATTCGAACGATGGCTCCATCTTCTATGCGCTTGGGGCTCGGGGTACGGACATCGTCGCAAGGGCATGATTACCGGCAAACTAGGACGTGGGTTATGAAAACGACCGACAATTTCCTAGTTTAAAATAAGGCCTGAGGTGTCTTTACGTGACCTACTGATGTTACAACTTCACGCGCAAGTTGCTAGCGGGCAAAACAATCACACGCAGTAGACAAGGCCCTGTCCTGTTTTCCTTTACAGGCGAAACACCTCGAACCACAAGGATGATCCTTTTTGCTTCACTTCGCGAGTCGTGGTCCCGGCGTAACATATGTCCTAATTTAGAGGCTTAACGAAAATAAGAAAAGCTTTGAGCGAATAACACATGTATCAATGCGACAGCTCCCCCAACCATACTCTTTTTTTGAATACGCTGCGATAGTTATTGAATATTTCATTTTGAAATAAATTAGTTTTACCAATTTTCATACCAACATTATTTCCAGCAATAGAAAATGGTAATATCGAAATGGGCGCCCTTCCACACACACCGGGGGGTGGGGGGTCACTCCGGTAGACTGTGTGGTGTGTGTGGAAGGGCGCCCAATGCAAAATCGGGACTCATTAAGTCTATTACAGAGTGCTCAACATTTGTACCCCTCTCTCTTACAATTTTCTGTTTGTAGCACTTAACTTGCTTCGCACGACATTGCTCTTTTAATTGGGCTGCTTGAAACGCCCATTATTTGGAAACATGGGTGGTAGAAGTACCGCTGTTGTCACGTGTTTCGACAGCTTATCGGCAGGAAGAGCATTGGTAGTCGACGAGACGATAGAATTGATACAAACCCCGGAATCACTACCTTTGCAGTAAGTGCAATCTTGAAACAATTTTATAGAAGTCAGTGCGACGCAACAGCATGTACGCAACACGTAACAGTTGCAGTGCTTCTTTCTAGAAGACAAAAAATGATAATGTAAGCACGTTTTTTTTAAGAATGACGAACGCAACGCACCTCGAGGCACGAATCATCACTTGCAATTGTAGCGCGTGTAACCAGTTCACTATGCCTATTTCGCGCCACTGACTGTTTCTCGACGTCTCTCGGTTAAGCTGGTGCAGCAAATTTGCAAGGTCTTTTCCAGTGATAGGCAATTCACGATAACCTGTCTCGGTTCTCGTGTCTACCGGAACCACAATGCCAAGTTGATGCAATGAGGCGGCGACAATTTCCTTCTTTCTTTTCGCCTGCAGTTTTTCCACTGATGGCACTCTTTCCTCGTCGATGTAAGCCTCAATTTTCTTGAGTAATGTAACTACTTTGGTCTTTCCCAAAGTCGATTGGCGATTTTTTAATCTGTTCTTCAGCACGTGAACTAAACGACTTCCAACAATATTAAACTTGCATTCGTAACTGCTCGCAGCACGAACGACATACTCTGGCACTTGATCAGGTGCATCTCTATCCCAAAAAAAACATCAATTCAGAGGCACAAATAATGAGAAAAGGAGCAAGTACCTTAAATACCCCCACCCCAGTGTTGACTGTGATCATTATCACTATCGCTCAATACAGTGGCTACCTCAGGGGGGTCAAAATAATAGCGACCATGAGATAGAGAGGTGTCTGTTGCAACAATCTTTAGGTTTGACGCTACTAACAAGTCGAAGGGTCCACAGAGCCGAATTCCTAGTGTCTCTACAAAGGCCTCAGAATTCCAGATGAACTATTAGATTTTTTTCCTACAAAGTAGAGTTAGTTATTAGTACCACAAGGACTTTCGGGTCGTAGAGTTGACGCCAATTCAAAACGTAAAAAGATCTTGTGGAACTTTAAAAAACAATTTTGTCGCTAAAAACTCATCCCACGTCGACCGCAGAGTGGACGTTGGTACTGCGGAATACCTCCCACAATCGCTCGATTTGTGTCGCTTAACGGAAATGTCTTCAATATCGTCGTCACGGCTCAAGCGAGCATGAATGTGATGGATTTGCACCTTTCACTTCTGGTTGAATTCGTCACATTATATTTTCTGAAACCCACCAGTTTGGCTTGGGATCGAACCCAGGACCTTCCGGTCCCGTAGTGAGCAGTGAACCACTCGACCACGGTCGGATTACCTTTCACTTCTGGTATATTTCCGCCGCGTAATCTCTGAAAGAAGAAAAATAAATCACGGAAAATATTTCATTACACACTTTACACTTTTTTATTATAATAAGGGTGCCCTTCCACACTCACCACACTGTAGTCTACTAGTCTACCCGAGTGAACCCCCCCCGGTGTGTGTGGAAGGGCGCCTATCGAGATTAGTTGGTAACCAACTAATACCAATTCACGCAGTTTTCCACCAAAAGATGACACGTACAAACTCAAGAAATGACACGTACTAATTGAAGGGATAAAAATAACACGGCAATAGCTAGTACTTGACCAAATAGATGCATAGCGGTTGTGTCCTACCATGCAGTCGCCCAGTATATACAGTAGTTGACTAACCTTCTGGTCAATGATCAACCGGGGCTATGACTCTAGTAATGCTAAGATGCAGCTAAGTTACGTTGTTTTACATTCCAGCGGTTTACCAATTTACTAAAGCCTTAAGTTCCGGTTGATCATTAATCTGCTCATCACTCAACCACTGTAGACACTGGGCGGCTGCGTGATAGGATAAAACCGCATGAAATCCATGCATCTCATTGGTGACGTACCGCAACGCTGCATATTGCCTTTGCGAGGGAGACCGCAATCCACGCAATTATCTGATTTGGTTCGTGTCATTGGTGGAAAAACTGCGTGAGTTGGCATTAGTTGGTACCGGTACTTGAATTCATACGTGTCATTTCTTGAGTTGGTATTAGTTGGTACGTGTCATTTCTTTAAGTCGGTACGTGTCATTTATTTGTGGAAAACTGCGTGAGTTGGTATTAGTTGGTTACCAACTAATTTCGTCACACTCATAGAAAATGGCTCAAATAACGGGTCGCCCTACCAGCACACTCCTCCGCCCTACGGGCACACCCTCACGTGACCTTCGACCAATAGAAATATTTCCAATCTAATTTAATTAGATTTAATTGGTAGTTAATGCCATTGATTGGTCACAAACTTCCTAAGCCATAAAATGCAATAATTATCAGTTTTGTAATCACTGCAATAACAATCAATATGGGGAGGAAGCGCGCATGTATGTAAGTATGAAAATATTTTGTTATGTTTTATGATGAAATAATGACACCATGTGGAATGTTGGCGCAGGAGGTCGGCGAATGCGCCGTGAAGAGGGTGATGGGGATGAAGCTGCCTCGGTTGCGTATATAGAGACCCGCCAAACGATCATTTCTGATGGTGGAGATTTCTACGATGGATATTCAAACGATGTGGACGATGAACAAATTAATTGATGAAGCCATCAAAAATCTAACCGAGGAGAGGTACTTGCAGAATTGAAAATTAAAGAAGTGCAGTCTTGTATGGTCATCGCTACTAACAAGCACCTACCAAAGAACGAGAACGAGGATTGCAGCCCTAGAAAAAATCTGACCAGCTACCTGTCGCAGTACATGGCACCGGAAGATGTTAAAATAGGTAAGGCAGCGCAATGACGGGCAGTCTAATATTAAAGTCTAATGTTTTGTCTCAGTTTGCTGAACAATGTATTCGGATGTTTACGCAACCCTTATGAAGCTAAAATCCTGTTAGGAGCACGTATCTTAACAATCTAGGCAATTATATTTGGAGGGGATGAAGAGCGCGTTTTTCACCGATCTAAAGCCACGCTTCAACCATTGATGAAGAGAGCCAGAAATGGAAAGGTTAAAACGGCGGTAAGATGCATATATTGCTATTGTGCTAGGTATCGATATAATTTATTTTTTTACATTTGCTTAGACGATCAGTGCGCTCGCATGTGCAGTGTTGAGGAAAAAATACTGAAGATCTATTAAAGCTCTTTGAAACATATTTCGATTCGAATTTCTGGCGATTTCATGGGTACTTGTTGCGTCGTCACTTTCGGATGAGATAATTGAAAGCGAGGAACAGCTGGAAAGGTATGTTTTACAACTTTTCGCATCAATCTTGGTGTGCAATGGCTAACCACTGTGTATTTCACGTACCGATTGTTAGAATGTTACCGAAGCTTCTGGTTTTGCTCAGTCACAACGACGTGAAGCACGTTCGGCAGCCGGTGAAAATTTTGCTTTTCTTTACGAGTCCGCACAGAATTGCTGTGTCTCAATGCCTTGTAAAGATAAAATCCTCGAACTCTTTTAGAAATGAGAAAGAGAAATAACAAGAAAATCAGCAAGAAGGACCGCAAGCCTTAGCGCGTTTTTTTTCGAGATATTAACTCTACATTTGTTGTTGGCTTCATTATTGCGAGGCTTGGTGCTTTTGGGTGCATTTTTTTACGGTAATGTATACGTTATTTTGACAGACTGGTGAAACTCTGTAGCGGGGTTATATTTAGTTACGTTGGTGTATGGAAATACACAACGGTTAAGGTCAAGTATTGGCCGGTCCGAAAGGTTCGGACCTATTGGTTGTTTTAGCCAATCAGGGCGGGAGCCCTGGTGAGGGCGTTGGCAGCCTGCCACGCGTTAGTACACAGGTGGTGTACATTACATTTTCGGCTAGGTACGGATTAAGTAAGTTCTACCTAGTATTGCATATAGTTTTCATTAGTTTACTAAGTTAGGCTAATTAAATATTAAATAATAAATCAGTTTCCATTTTACACTAAATCCAGCTAGACGTTCGACCGGGAAAGGTCGCGCGTGCTGTGAGTGTCGTATCAGGGGAGTACCTCCACTAGCTACTCCCTACTAAGGGAAGTCTAAGGCTAAAGCGTTAGCGTACGCTAACAGGAAACTGGGGGAATCTTGGCCACGAGGGGGAGAGTAATCTCACGCTAAGCCCTTTTATTAGGGCGTATCGGCTAATTAGCGGCGTATCGCCGCTTAAGGAAAGTCTTCCTCTGTGAGATAGCCGCACCGTGCGTTTACGCACCGGCTACATCTGGTAGCACTTGTAGTCAATCCAACACCTGCGTTGGTAGACGGCATCCTCTGCAAAGGATGGACCAGGACGAGTGGGGTTAGCTAACCCCCGTCCAACAAGAAGTCTTTAAGAGACTCGTAGCCATATTGGGTCAGGATGGCATGCACCTCCTAGTGGAGCAGGGCCTTAATACCGTGCGTGAGAGGGTCAACTCCCTCATCGCCCATGAGGCGAGTTTTCGTGGAAGTCACTCCACGTATACGGGGGTGCGCCCTCCGTTATCCTTTAAGATAAAGGAATTCACCGGTGAAAAAGGTGATAACCTTCATGTGTGGCTTCGCGAGGTCAAAACGGCCTTCGCCACAGCGGATGTGATCGAGGACCACTTCCAAGTGGGACTTGCATTAACCCATCTTACGGGCAGAGCCCGTACATGGGCGTTTACGTGTCCGGATTCGGTCACCGACGTGTTCCGAACTGGAAAGTCCTTCGGCGAAAGCTTATGTACATGTAAGCTACGCCTGATCTGGCTTTCCAGAACCAGCTTGCGTCTTTTAAATGCCGTCAGGATACTAGGGACTTGGAGACATACGTCCAAAAACTGAAGACCCTGTTGGCAGGGATCTACGCGAAAGCGTATTCGGACGATGTGTCCATTCCCGTGGTAATGGGAGGCCTGAAAGAAGGGCCAACACGTTCGGAGCTCTTCCGATGCCGACCCCAATCCCTGGAGTAGGCGTTTAAGATGGTGTTTAACGCCGAAAGGAACTTTCGTTCTTCTAAGGTGGGTCCTGAACCCATGTACCTTAGTCATGTCGAAGCGGAGGAGAAACCTTCCGCTAAGAGGCACTCTGACTACTTCTCGCAGAGTTTCGAAGCGGATCTTCTTGCAATGTTTCAGCGGCATGGGCCGCTAATATGCTTCCTGTGTGGAAGTACGGATCATCTGCGGAACAGATGTCCGAAAACCCCATAGCGAGACACTCGATATAAGGAGCCGAGGGCGGGTAAAATGCCCTTTCCCAAGCCGTCGGTAAACGACGGCTCCCAGTAGGTTCGGGGCGCCCTACTGGGAGATCTTCCAGTGCTGTTAATCCCCAGGGTAGGGGAAGACAGCACAAAGCCCCGAGGGAAACGGTGCTTTCTAGTACCGACTTGGTGTACCAGCCAGATTTGCTGGTCGTCCTTGTGTACGTGAAATGCTTTGATAAGCCTTGGAGAGTCTTGATATACTATGGAGCGTCTGACAATTATGTCAGACGAGCTTCTGTGGAGAAGAGTCGGCTGTATGCCGAGGTCCTAGAGGCACGTTCTCGTGACGTTGTCACGGTCGGTCTAGCGACGGTCGTACAGGTTTCTGTACCCAAGGTCTCGATTGACCTTAAGCTGAAGTTTGCAGACTTCGACAGATTAGAACGTTGCCTAGTCCTGGATTTGGACTCGAGGTATGACCTCGTTCTGGGCATGAAATAGCTGGAACGCCACCAGCCATGGATAGACAGGAAGTCTAAGTCCATTGGCTCAACGCACCCGCTATCGGGGGAAGCATTGGCGAGTCATGAACCCTCCTTTGCTCGATCGCAAAAGCGATTCTGGCGAGAGATGCCAGAGATTGGGATGCCTGAGATGATCAGTCCCAATGAGGTCAAGGAAGTGTTCCTTGACGAGGGGGATTCGGCGGTTAATCCCACGCGGTTATAGGCGAGACTGGTGAGTCGCCAGTGGTAGTGGTGGATTCCTCTGAGGATAAGCGCGAGGCTCTTCCTAGAGAAGAGACACGAGGTTCGTAATGGGGTGCCATTACATAATAGATATTCAAGTTAGAATATCACAGTTTAATTTCAGACGCGTTGTCTGAAATTTAAATAAGAGATTACAAGTTATTATAATCTAAGAAGGAAAAGTCGATTCGGTATAAATAACGAATCTTGCAGGTTAACTAATAGTACAGTTAGTTAAATACTTGATATTATTATATTAATTAGTTAGTTACTATACGATTAAACCACCCATTAAATAAACACTCTTAATTTGCGTTCTAGAAACTAAGTAAATATTTATATTTACTTTTACTATAGGATTAGTTGTTATCAACTAATCCTGCACTATTGTATTGCGCGCTTCCTCGCAAAATACAGTGTAAGCCTGTAACAGGATCAGTCCTGTTACACCTGGTAGCACTTTGTGGTCCGTCTTAACGACCACAGTTCCGTTCTGCTAGTTAACTAGCGGTGCGAAGATTAAGAGCCGCTCGGCATCATGTCGCGAGACATGTCGGCTGCCGAGCGAGAAAGAACGCTGGAAGAGGTGAATAAACACTTCCCTCACTTCTCGTCGCGTAGTAAAGACGCGACGGCGGAAATGATTCGGTCTATGGGGACCGACATCATTACCTTCCTCAAGAGTAAGTCTCCAGAGGAAGTGGTACAGGTGGTGAATCGCTTTAGGCTAAACCACCTAGAAAAGTCAGAACGGCCAGCGCCAGAGGCAGCGCGGACCGCAACTGCACCTGCAACGCATAGCGTTGAAGTAGTAAAGGCGCGAGTACCGCGCTTTACCGGCGAAGGGAGCGAGCACCTTCGTAGATGGTTCGCAGAGGGGGAAGGTGCCATCTCTGCGCAAAATATTGTTGACGAACGTCAACAGGCGTACTTCGCCACAACATGTCTAGGCGGCAGAGCCAGGGCATGGGCGATAAGTCGCAGAGCCACTGATGACTCTGCGTTCCTTACTTATAAGGAATTTAAAGCTGAGCTAAAGCTCAACTTTGAAGCTCCAGAAATGGAGCTAAGTAGTCGGCAGGAGTTTATGGAACTCCGGCAAGGTAAGCTTGACCTTCAAGCTTACTCTCAGAAGACGCAATATTTGCTGTCAAATATTGTGTATGAGCTGGTGCCCCCTGCTATGCAGGTCACTGGCTTCATGAAGGGACTCAATGATGGTCCCGTCAAACAGAGTCTCTATCGGCACCCGCCAGATACTCTGACGGATGCCATTGATATGAGCATCCGTGAGGAGTTCAGCATGCGATCAGCGTCATCGCATGCTGGGTACAGCCAAAGGGCTCAACAGCCCTTCGCTTTTGACATGACGCAACGGCATGTCAACAATCAGCAGTCAGGCAGACGAAGCTCACACTTCGTCTCAAAAAACAGCCACCCGCGCCAGAGCATGGGCGGTGGAGGTCCAGAGCCGATGGACCTATCGGTTGCGGTTGCTTCTAACACGAAGCAACCGAAATTTAAGAAGAATATTCCCTGCAATAGATGCGCGAAAATGGGGCATTTTGCCCATGAGTGTATGGCACCGCGTCCGGTGCCACGCAGTCAGCGGACGGAACCGTCCGCTGCACGGAGACACCAACAAGGACATCACCCTGTTGGTGCAAAAAACGAGAACCGCCAGTAGGGGCGGGGCTCCCTACTGGGAATGTTATCCCACATGCCGACATAGGGCATGTGAGGGTAATAGCCCCAGACGGGACTATGTCCTGTCAAAAGGTGCAGGGTGATGGAAAGCCTCTTATCACCCTGGAGGTTAAGCCGCACGGGAGCGATGTCCCCATGCGAGCTTTGTTTGACACAGGAGCGTCAAACAATTTCGTTAGAACTCAGAGTCTAACGTTGTTGAGCTTCGTGGAGGTAGAAACCCCACGAAGTATGTTGTCAGTCCGGTTAGCAACAGGTGCAACCGTGACTATTCCAAAGCGTGTGATTAAAACACGCTTCGAGTTGAATGAACTGTTATTCGAGGACGAATTCATCGTCCTCGATTTAGATGACAAGTTTGATGTGATACTTGGAATCCCATGGATGTCCAAGTTTAAACCTTAGATCGACTGGGTTAACCTATCGATCGACCGCGGCGGACGCGCAGGATCTGTTCACCCTGTGTGTAATCCGGCTGTATCAGAGGATACAAACGCAGCGTCAGACAGTCTGGTGGATAGCGATGGCACCACCAGGTCTGATCTGATACGATCAGTGGAAGGTACCTCCGCTGGTGAGAGTCCAGAGGGACTACCACACGCAACAGAGAGTCGTTGCGTGTTGGAGAGAAACATTCCACGGGTGATAAAGACCACCGTGAGAATGAAGTAATATCCACGGTGGGAAACACCCACCGTGAGAATGAAGTGATATCCGCGGTGGGAAACACCCACCGTGAGAATGAAAATGTATCCACAGTGGGAAACACCCACTGTGCGACCGAAGGTTCCAACACGACGAATGAATTCCGTGTTGATGAGAGTGAACTCACGATCGAGTGCAATCGTGAGCAAAACTCCGTGGTGGCCAGTGCCCACCACGTTGCGTTAGCCATGCGCACGGGTGATAAAGACCACCGTGTCGCAGAAAAGGCGGCCGATCAGACGAGCACATCTGATCGCCAAAATTCCATGGTAGGCAGTGGCCACCATGAAGATGAGTATTCGCACACGGTGAATCGTAATCACCGTGTAGCAGTCAATCAGACGAGTGCGTCTGATTGCATGGGCAGTTCCGTCGAGACGATCAACGTCTTGACGCAAACGGAGACCGGATTAGCTACCCAGTCTCTGTTGATGGAACACCCTCCCAAAGAAGGTTCGGAGGTGATGGCTCTTCCAGCGCTAAGCTGGAAGAAGTTTATGAGAAACTTGCACGATGGTCAGATCGAACAGATCTTACATCGTTGCAACAGATGATGTAGTGGATATTCGTGAACGAATATCCAAATTACAAGTGGAAAACATTGGGAAAGAGGTTCCCAATGATCAAACGAGAGTGCAGCGCTTTGAAGCGCAGAGCTGGGAGTCGCTTAAAGAGAACTCCCCATTTTATGAGGTACTTCGGGAATACGCTGACGTATCCCCAGAAGAATTACCTAGCGAGCTCCTTAAGGATAAGGGAACTCGTCATAAAATTGACCTCGTGCCAGGCACGAAGTATTATGTCACGCGGCAATGGCCGTTGCCGCGTGATCAAGTAAAAGCGATCGACGAGTTTTTCGAAGCTCGTCGTAAAGCAGGCCAAGTGCGGGAGTCTACCTCACCGCACTCTACCCCCACCTTTTGTGTGAAGAAGTCCACAGGTGGGTGGAGAATCGTTCACGCTTACAACAAGCTGAACGCAGCGACGGCACCAGCACAGACAACGATACCGCGGAAGGATGTCATCATAGATGGCATGTGCGGGAGCACCATCTTTAGTGCTCTCGATCTAAGAGATGGATTTTATCAAATCCTAATGCGTGAGAAGGATATCCCTCTCACGGCAGTAAGCACCACAAGAGGCATGCTTTGGGAGTGTCTTGTTATGCCACAGGGGCTTCGAAATGCCCCTGCTACTTTTAACAGATGCGTAACGCATCTATTACGCCCGGTGCGAGAATTCGCACCGAGTTATTTCGATGACGTGTTCATCCATAGTAAGGGTGAACACGATAAAAGCGATGTAGATGTCCATAGGGAGCATCTACGTCGAGTGTTAGAGCTTATGCGTAAGCATAAGCTCTATGCAAATCTAAAGAAGTGCACCTTTGGTGCACCTGAGATACCCGTTATTGGATGCTTTGTGGGCAAGAACGGGGTGCGTCCTGATCCAGAAAAGATCAGGGTGATTGTTGAATGGCCTACGCCAAACAACGTTAAGTAACTTTGAAAGTTCCTTGGGTTGGCAACATATTTGCACAAGTATTCGTGCAACTATGCTGGGTTAATACGACCTCTTTCTCAATTGCTTAAGAAATATGTCGAATGGCATTGGGATACCCAATGCCAAGATGCTTTTGATGCAGTCAAGCAAAGCTTGACTGAAGCGCCTGTCTTGGATATAGCCGATAACGAGCGTCCGTTCCACGTCGTTTGCGACGCGAGCGATTTCGCTATCGGCTGTTCTTTGATGCAGCGTGATCACGATGATCGTGATCGCGTAATCTGCTATCAATCGCGTCAGTTGTGCCCAGCCGAGCGCAACTATCCAGTGCATGACAAGGAACTCCTTGCCATGAAGTACGCACTGGCTAAGTTTCGGATCTATCTATTGGGAGATAGACCGTTTGTGGTTTACACGGACCATGCGTCGCTACGCACGGCCGTGAATGGTGAATTCACGGCCGTGAATTCACCACAAATTTCTCAAAGAATGGCTCGATGGCTGTCATTCTTTGCTGAATACAACTTTACGGTTGAATACAAACCCGGAAAGTTGAACGTGATAGCAGATGCGCTATCACGAAGGCCCGATTACGAGATGAAACCGTCCGTAACCGAAGGGGTCAGTGCAAACGCGATCCGTTGCACTGCTTTGTCGTCGTCAACTATACTACAAGTACGCGAGGCGTACAAAACAGACGAGGAGACACGTCTGTTGATTGATTACTTACGTAATCAATCAAGTGAGAAACGCGACGAACTCCCAGAGTTCCTCCGCGCTTGCGTGCATCGATATCGACTGCACGATAGTCTGCTGCTTTACAGCACAGACCAAAAAGATGATAGTCGCATCGTCGTTCCAAACGACGATGATCTCAAACATCAAATTATGTTTGAGTATCATGATGCACCGATTTCGGGGCATCAAGGTCGAGAGAAGACATACACTTCTCTCGCACGTGACTTTTACTGGCGAAACAAGTACAAGTGGGTACGGAAATACGTACGCGCTTGCGAGATTTTCCAGCGCGTTAAGCCTGCGCAGTCTGCACAGGATCCGCTGAAATCTCTGCCGGTTCCTACGGAGTGTTGGAAGTCCATTTCAATGGACTTCGTATTCGGTCTTCCACCCGACAATAGTCGGAAGACCGGAATAGTGGTCTTTGTAGACCGTTTCAGTAAGATGGTACATCTTACTGCAGTATCAGCGAACTTAACCGCCGCCCAAACAGCGCGGATATTCGTTGATACGGTATTCCGTTTGTACGGAATACCGGAAGACATTGTCTCGGATCGAGATCCGAGATTTACAGGACGTTTCTGGCAAGAAACGTTCTCATTGTTGGGAACCCAGTTGAAGATGTCAACTGCTGCGGACCATCCGGAAACGGATGGGCAGACGGAACGGGTTAACCGCGTTCTCGGAGACATGTTGCGATCATACGAACATGCCTTTGAACAGTGGAGTGACTATCTGACACTCACTGAATTCGCGATTAACAATTCGGTGCATGTTTCAACTAAGCATACACCGTTCTACGTGAATGCCTTAAGGCATCCACGAACCCCAGCTTTACTTGGCGGTACGCCAAATCTAAGTGGGGGAGAGACCCGCTCAAATTTTGAGCGAGTCAATGCGCAAGTTGCGACTGCAACTTGTGAACAAAACGATGGCCCTTCTACTGAAAGTACAGTAGAAGCGGAAGCAGCTTCAATTGAAACTGAAGCTGCATACGATGAATATGTGTCTGCAGCAATGGCTGCAGACAACGAGGACAATGCACCTACTGCTGATAAAGCAGTAGATGAATTCGTATTACAGCTTGGCGCTGTAATACGCTATGTAAAGGATGCACTTGCCTCTGCTTTTGATAAGAAGAAGCAAAATGCAGATAAACAAGGAAGGAAGAACAAAAACTCCTTTCTTAAAGGTGAATTAGTATTACTAAGTACTACTAATTTGCCTACACATGCAATAAGCAACTTCCCTACACGGAAGTTGCTTCCTAAGTACATTGGACCCTTCAAGTTCCAAGAGATTCGGGGGAATGCATATACCTTAGACATTCCCACATCAATGCGGCTTCACCCAACATTCTATGTTTGGCGGCTCAAGCCGTATCACTCGTCTTCGTCTTACGACGAGACGCAGAACCACGGGAGATGCCGTGCTTCTCCAATTCTCCCAAGAGAGACTTGTAATCGGCCTCCAGCCGTTGGTGAGCAGAGCGGAGAGTCGTTACCTCCGCCTTCGACTGCTCAAGATCAGCCGTGCTCCGATCGAGTTCTCTCTTATAGCGGGAAAGCTCAATGTACAGAAGATCATTCTTCTTCTGGAGGGCAGTGTGCGCTCCGAGGATGTCGCGGACATCCTCGCGAAGAGACCGATATGTCTTCACACAGTGATACATATCGCTGCTCAAGGAGGAATAACCCTCCTCGAGCTTGCGGAGCAAAGAACCAAGCTACGCAACAACAACGGCGAGGAAATTCTCAACCTACACCGCCCCTGATTGATAATCAGGGGAATAAGCGATATATCCTCGAGCGCTTGATCTCGAAGCGCTCGGTGCCTTTGAAGAAGGGGCAGCGTACCGAGTACTTGGTACGCTGGCTGGGATATCCCCAAGAGTTCGATTCTTGGAACCGATTGAGGTTCTGAGGGCAGACGCCCCAGACCTTTTGACTGGGTTTGAGAAGAAGTCTCAATCTCATAATGCGAAGTAGCAGCAACAGTAGGTGTTGATGCATCCAGGGTATCAATTAAACCCTGAATTTCGGCGGGTACGGAAAAGACACCGTACCCCCGAAACTCCTCCTCTGACAGACGAGGAGCGCCCTGCGGACACCGCGGGCAAACGAGGTGAGAAGGGACACCACACTTTAAACCTTCTTTGAGGCAAGCAAAATGGATGTATTCCATTTTGCCTGTTCGTGAGTGCTTTAAAAAGCGCTCGCGCATTGCGTGAACTTTATTCACGTAATCATCTGGGCTTTTGTTGTAGTTGTCAACAAAAGCATTCCAATTCTGAGTCAGGGCGTCTTTATCGTCCCTGTTATTCCTTGACCCTTTCCGGCTCGAATAATATCGAAACTGGAAAAAGAGGTCAATAAAGTACAGACGTCTATCTTCTGTACTTCGATCGAATCGACGTGACTGGATGTCTTCGCAGTCATCCATCACATTGATATCGAACAACACATACTGGCAGTACCGTTTACGGTGACCGCCACTGTTGGGGGCAATAGCCCAGCCAGGGGTCCAAAACCCCACTTTGTACGGAACATGTGGTTCCGTACGATGATACGCTTTAAAAGCGGCAGCCGCTGCTTCTGTTCGAGCCCTTTTAGCAGGCGGAGCACCGCCTGCTTCAACACCACGCGCCGGGGTTAAATCACCCCGACGTGGAGAAGTACTTGGTCCAGGTGGGGCTCTGCGTTCTCGCAACCACCTGTGATGATCATTGTCACTGTCATAGCAGACAGCGACACCAGAGTCGTCATCGCTGTTAGGCGATGAGCACCTAGCGAGTTTCGACTCGCTAGATCCTTTAGTGGGGACATCTGTATCCCCATCACTTTGTTCGGAGTCAGAACTCCCAAACATGGCCCTCTTGGCAACACGCCATTCGGAAGTTGCCATCGGGCGAGATGTTGCATTAGCAACATCTCCCTGTTTCTTGTCAGATGCCGCCTTAGCAGCATCTGTGGTCGAAGACGGTACGTCTTCCGACCTTTGCGTAGTTGACGCTGCTAATGCAGCGTCACTGTTGTCACTCAACACCTCAGAACATAGTGCTGAGGCGGAGGAAGAAGCTCCTTCATTGTTTTCAGGAGCGCTCTTTAGAGCGCCACCGCCGTGTGTCTTGACCATCGAGTCGATGGTCAATCAGTTGGTGAATGAGAAATTCTGACCAACAAGTGCCACCCATGATTGGCAAAAATAAGAATTATTATTGGCCAACCACCTTAAGTGGGGGGTGATGTAGTGGGGTGCCATTACATAATAGATATTCAAGTTAGAATATCACAGTTTAATTTCAGACGCGTTGTCTGAAATTTAAATAAGAGATTATAAGTTATTATAATCTAAGAAGGAAAATTCGATTCGGTATAAATACCGAATCTTGCAGGTTAACTAATAGTACAGTTAGTTAAAGACTTGATATTGTTATATTAATTAGTTAGTTACTATACTATTAGCCTCTAAACCACCCATTAAATAAACACTCTTAATTTTGCGTTCTAACAGATAAGTGAATATTGATATATTTACTTTTATTATAGGATTAGTTGTTACCAACTAATCCTGTCCTAATTGTATTGCGCGCTTCCTAGCACAAATACAGTGTAAGCCTGTAACAGGATCAGACCTGTTACATTACCGCTATTTCTCGCAAAATATGGATTTTACAAGTTTCAGTATGGATTCGATCTGGGGAGGACACAAGGAGCGCTTATCGCCTTGTGTTCTAGTTGTGCGTAAGGAAAGCGATGTTCGATCTGGTCAAGGGGAGGACAAGATCGAAAGTAATGAATTTACGACTCTTCATACCGCTCCTGGCGGAGCCGATCGACACAAGATCGCTTATCGCCTTGTTTCGTGGTCGTGGAAAAGGAAAGCGATGTTCGGTCTGGAAAGGTGGAGGACCAGATCGAGATTAATAAGTTTATTTCTCCCCATAAGGCTCCAACTGTAGCCTAACGGGACTATAGCAAGTCTTGCTATAGTTCCGTAAAGGATCAGGACTCTGTTCCTGATCCTATGTATTTTACGTCAAATTACATAATGTGGAAAACACTATGGAGGCGAATTATCCTGATCCGCTCAAATTATCTATGAAAAAAACCTAAGCAGAGGCTCACGATTCTATCAGATGATGACGACTTGGAAGAAAAGTCGTCGATTTGTGAAGGTGTAGTGGATGACTAAGATCTAACCAAGATGTATTACGTCTATGAATTAAAGAAATTTATTCGATAAAATGAGGTCACGCGAGTCGTCAATCCCCTAATTCCCGATCATTTTCATGGCCCTAAAGCTGAACCGATTGCCTCGGATCGACCGCTGGATCTGGTGAAGAATTTCCTAGCGATGTTTGTGAAAGGCACTAGATGGTTGTGTTAAAGACATCTCTATTGAACGCGTTTCGGCCCCCCGCCGTGGGCCTCGTCAGTGGATTTACCAATTGAGAAGTGAGCACTGCTTCCAAACTACAAACTGACTGACTGACCTTCTAGAATGATCTAAAATAAACTACCGTAGACTACCTCAATAATAGCAACCTGTCGTCGCTACCACTTTACTGTCAAGTGTATCTCCAACAATGTTGGCTGAGGTCGGGATGAAGGTGCAGAACGTTGACGGTGTCAGCAAATTGTTCGAGGTCGACAAATGGAAGCTAAAGTTAGCGATGTCGACCTTACATGACCATTTAGTGCCATTGGAGGGGGCGGTGTGCCGCCCAACCCCCACAATTTCGTTGGAAACCACGAAACTCGCTGCATCACTTGGAGAACGTTCACTTTCGGATAACAGCTCGCTTTACGGGTCGCCACCTTCCTCTAAGTACTCGTCGTAGTTGGCGGTCGGTGTGGAGCGGATGACTATAGGTCATAGCAACAGTCGCACGGAGTATAAAAGGACGTGCGGCAGCGTGGGGCGGCATGGCATTAGGGGGCCCAGGGGCGACCACAGGCATCGACACCCCCCAAAAAGGACCCAGTCACCTCGCCCACAACTGAAGGAAGTATTCAGTACATGTTGGAGACAATAATGAAGCGTTCATTGAAAATCAGGGCCGATTGTCTCAGCGCCCTCATGCACCAAGTCGACCGGTCCGGCAAAACGACGCTTTTTTACGCGGACGTCGATATATATATATGTAGTCGGCAACATCGGCAGATAAGGTGTTTGGAGGTGATGGAGTGGTTTTTAAGGCGAAGCGCAAGTCGCATCCAGCCCGCCCTCGCCGATCGACAAGTAGCAGCGACTTGGACATGAAGTCGACTGGTGAAATTGACGGTTACTACGGTGGTACGGGCATTGACAGGACGCGCAAGGCGAACTTTGCCTCGACCACGAAGTTTGATTTTGGCTCGACGGCGATCCCAAGGATTCGTATGGCTGCAACCACTGAATTGAAGGATTTCATGGGAAAAGATGCAGATGAAGAGCAAGCCCGATCGTTATTCAGCCTGACGAAGTCCGCATTTCTCCGTGATCAGACACCGAAGAAAGAACGGTGTCTGATCCTCCGAGATTTGATGAAGGGACCGGCTGCGAATCGGATTCAACAACTAAGTCGGGATGCCCGGTCTGATTGGGACCTATTATGTGTGGAATTGGAAGGGAAGTATTGCCACTCCGGATTTTCTACCGCTAAAAAATATCATCACATGGGAAAATGGGCGATGAAACGCCGATCGAGTACCTCCATTGACTCAACGTGACCGCGATGCGTGCAGGGATACCGATAAAGGAGACCGTTTCGCCGACCGGCGCTGCCCAGGAACATGTTAGGCATTTCATCAGCACGCTGGACGATCAGGGGCTGGCCGATCAGCTTACCTTACTTCGTCTCAAAGATGTAGGAGAAGTAGAACAAACACTGCGTATGTTGCGCCACTCCCGCAGTATGAGAACGAAGGTTGCTGTCGGATTAAACCGATTCCGATCGAATACGCAAGCTGATCCAGTGAGGAGGTCTACATCCAGGTCGGCCCGAGCGATTAAATCTATTGTGACTGATGAAAACACCGGGTCGGAAGAGAAGAGTAGTGGTTGGTCCATCCCGGAGTCAGACAAGGAGCAGTACCATCACATTTTCGTCGCACATTCTGCACCGAGAGACCGACCGATGTCAAGCCGTGCCGAACGGAAGGGAAGAAGCGGCAAAAAGTCAGACCCAGATTCCCCACGGAAGAAGTGCACACACTGCGGATCGACCAAACATGATAATCGGGGCTGCTGAAAAAGAATTACATGCAAGAAGTGTGAAAGACTCGGCCACCCAACCGATCACTGCTTGTTTGTATGTAAAGCGAGTGGAAAAATTCACGAAGATGGACAGTGCAAGGTGGAAGAATTTTTTTAACCAGATGCACAAGTGGTATGTGCCAGACAAGCAAGCAGGAATGTTGCCACCAGATGTGGAGAAGATGTTAAACTAGTTCGATCGCCAGGGTGGAATCTGGGTTAAGCCGAGCGATCTACGTTTAGCATCTATGCATATTTTGGAAATGACAACAACTCAACAGCAAAAAAGGTCAGGAGACGGGAGTCATCCGATTTACAGTCTTACGACGAATGAATATTTCCGATCGAAGGATATTATGCAGTTGGACCTGCTTCCTGGCGAATCACGTGGATATTGGAAGTATCACGCTCCTGACAAATAGTTTAAACAGGCGAAAGCCTGTGGGAAGATCAACAATGAAAAGGCGACGATGTTATTTGAATCTGGAGAAGAAGTCTCGATTATCGACTCCGCTTTTGCTCGTAAGGTCGGATGTCAAATTGACTATGCACAGAGGCAAGAATGCGTCGGAATTGGTGAAAATTCCTACATGAACGAAGGAAGGACGCGTGTTGAGATCACTTTATCTGGTTCATTGGTTTATTTTTTTGGCGCCTGGGTCGACAAGCTGACCGGACAGGATGCACTCCTTGGCATGGATTTCATGGTGCCGGCAGGCATACGTCCTCGATTTTATCCATGGAGTAATCACGCTTCCGGAAGAAGTCCAGATTCAACGGACTGGTATAGGCCCCATATACGGATCACACAATGATCTGGTAAGATGGAGCCAGCATATCACTATTCTTGTTTGTAGATCAGCAGATACCCCAGTGGATAAGTGCTACCAAACGAGGAAGTTGTGGGTGACCAGGGGCGAACAGTGGGTATCAACGTTTGTGAAAAGTGGAGACCGAAATCATTACATAAGGGTTTTAACATAGTGACGAACCACTGATGTTAGACAACAATACGATCGTTGTATGTGGCTGGCCGAAGGAAAAGTTCCAAGGAAGATGGGATTTATTTCGATTGATCGAGACAATACGTTGAATGGCAAAGCTTATCATATAAGGCTACCACCGATCTAGTCAGCGATGATGAACCGGCCGAAGAACACCCCCCCCCCACCTTTGATGGAAAGGCCGGATTACGTAACACCCGGGATGTGCCAAAGGTTGTCAGCACATTTACCCGATACAGTAGCACAGTTACCCGATACAGTGTACTCACAGGAAGATGTGCAGAGAGTCGTTAACACGGTTACGTCACAAGATCGGGTGACAGTGGAACCGATGGTAGATGGGGACGGTTGCAGTATTGATGAAGACGAGTGTAATGGCGGTATCACCCAAGTTGATATTGCAGAAGGACAACCCGTCGATAAGAGACAGCATTGACCGTTTGACAGGGGAGGACTGATCCAAGTCACCTCGGCGGATGACCAGGTGTGTATACACGGGGGGCAGAGAGGAGTGCGTTGAAGTATCGGAGAGTCAGATGGCGGTTACATCCGAAGTGTCAACCGATCCTCCTGAAGTGACCCTAGGCAACACGCAAGCAGGTGACCAAATCGTCGACACCCCTGAACAGACCAATAAGCTCAAGGAAATAATGTGGAAGATGAAATATTTGCTGATCGGGAATGTTACTTGTGATATCGGCAGAAGTAATGTCGAGCCGACTATCCATATTTCCAAGCTGAAGCTGGTAGACAAGTCAGCCAGCATCGACTCCGACGAAGTCCTATTGCCCGGAGACAGTCAAGAACGACCACTGAAATACGATGACTATGAAGTGGAGAAAGTACTGGGTGTCAGGTCGGTCAAGAAGACGTGTTTTGGTTGGACTCACGGGGAACATCTTATCTGCTGGAAAGATCGCGAAGAAGCAACTGGGATCGATGAATTCGATCTGAATTTGTGGCCCTCTTCTAAGGAAGTCCGAGCGAAATCGAATCAACCGGAATCGTTATGTAGTGATGCAAACTCACGAAGTGGAAGATCAAAACTCACAATAGCATTGGTCGGCATGTATACCGATTGACGTGAATATTCGTGATGTTTTATAATGATTACTACTACGTGTGTGTGATGATATTGATGAACTCGGGTGATATATCGATGGTAACAAAGTGACTTAAGGCTGTGGATAGTTTTCGATGGAAATGGTAACGATTCTCACGGTGTGGATACAGTTGAATGTGGTAATGTGGACCATGATTAATGTGAATAAAGGCTACGACGGATGGGACAATCGAGTAATCTGAAAATGAAGTTTATTATAGATGAATATGTGAATGATTACCTGATTGGCGCCTACGACGTCAATGTTCATGATCTCCCCATAGCCGACTGATAATCATGGCTGGATGACCTCGATCTTGTGGCGAAACTGGTTGCGCCTAGGCTGTTCCTTGTCAAGCTGAGTCAGGGCGTCCATCAAGTTGTCGACCACTGTGTCGCAGTGGTAGCCGGGATACCAAGCTCCGTCTTCGGTTAATTCCCCGGGATTTCTCCACGCGAATCTTGGCCACATGGAGAACAACTGGGTACAAGAAGATGTCGATGTCACATTCTCGTGCCTGCATACCCTCCAGTACGAACAGGCAGATGGACAGCCTGACTTCGCCCGCCCGACTCCGACGTTGTTTCCGCTGCTTCTGGTAAAGCGGACAGATCCTTTTCCAGTTTTACTCGACCGACGGGACGCACTAAATAGTGCGTGGACTCCCAAAATCTTTGCTGTGTGTACTGTAAAACTGCCCAAGGCGATTCAAGAACAAGCTGATCCACGGAGTCGGCGTAAACATGGTGTTCAAGTGGGGGAGGAGAAAAACTTTCTACGGCTTGATTTCGTACAGACGGGCGATCTGTGGCCCCGAGACAAGATGAGGGCGCCACTCCGTTGAATTGGGATAACTCACCTCCAGTGGGAAAATCCAGAAGTCTGGAAGTGGAAAGCGCGGACCATCTTCCGCTTAGTAGGAACAGACTGCCTCAAGAGATCGATCTGCCTCGGAGACGAAGGGTCGGCGGCAGCCATACCTGAAGGGGGAAGAGTCACATCGACCTTCAACGCTCCCAACGACGCATGACGGTGTAGACCAGAAGTGACAGGCAGGAGAGAAGGTCCAGGTGCCTTTCCAGCCAGTTCGTATGCCTCTTCAACGTTGTCGCTCTTATTGTGCACCACTTGGTCGGCTTCGGACGCTGGAATTTCGGCTTCTGCAGTCGAACGATGACGTTGGTGGATCGGGATTGAGTGAGAGCGAGTAGTAGCTTATCAGAAGCCATCGATACACCCTCCAAGTGTTCTCTAGACGATGATGACGCTAGCTTGAACCAGACAGTATGTGACACCGAAGGCGCTTGAATTTCCGTGGCTTGAATGGGCGTATTTGTATCCGCGGTCGCTCTTGGAGGATTTACCAGTGTATTGGCCTTCTTTTGCGGTGCTTCTGTCTTCACTTCGTAGTCGGGTTATCTCGCTATTCCCCGCGCCCTCGCTCCCCTCGCGCCCCTCGCAGCGTCCTTGCGTTTCCGACTATGCTTGCAAATTTTTGAGGGGCAGAATTTCAGCCAATGAATAGCGAGATATTCCACACAAGCTCGATTTGGAAGTGTAGCCGACGAAATTCGACTGCATACTCGCGATGGCGCTCGAGTCTGCTCCGCAGGAAATGGAGCTAGCGATTGACGAATTGGACAGCAGCGAAGTCAACTTCATCATGGCACCGGTGAATGGTTCCCCAGAGAAGATTTGAGTCTTGGGTACAAACGCTGAGCCGACCTTGGAAGGTGTCGACTTTCTCTGTGTAGCCTTCTATTGAAAGTTGCAGCTCGGTGATCCGTCGTTCCAAGTCGCGCTGCTGTGAGTGCAGGAACGACCGGTCGGGTTGATTCTCGGACCTCTGCCGAGTGATCCGTTCAAGCTGCTCTTGGAGATGCGATCTGCAGATCTTGAATCGACTCATATCGTGACGAGCACCGATCATCCCCTCCAACACCGATCGGAGATGATTAAAGTAGTTATGCATCTGTCGGTCTGCACCAAGTAGTGCATTCACGGTTTGGACGATGTCGATCGGCAATGGATCTGCACACAGAAGAAAGTGAAAACCAACTCAAGGTGGAGTTAACGGAGGATAGACATACCTTGTTTAGTCTGTTGCGAAACCAAGGCTCTGAGACGCTTTTTCTTGGCTGTCAAGAGTGCGCGATCGGCTTGTACCGCATCAACCTGTCTGGAGAACCGCTTTACATCTTGGCTCAGCCGCTGAAATGCGGCGTCGACCATGGTCCGCTTCTGGCGTTCAGCTTTCAACTCCTGTTGGAGCGCATCGATTGTTTTCTGAAGCAGATTGATCTCTACGCGGTGCTCATCTTGTTCACTGACAATCTGAGTCGTCAGAATGGTCAGACCGGCTAGGGACGATAATGTGCGGAGAGTGCGAATACCGGTTGCCTATGAAGACAAGTGTTAATGAAGAAATGTGGCGATTAGAGATCAAGCGGAATTACCTGGTGAAGTGGACCGGATGGATGCATTGAAATTGGAGACTGTTTGTGAGCTCGGGCCGATACCGTTGTGCGGCTGCGACCAGACTCAGGGGCGGCTGTGGTGAAGTGCAGGTGAAAATTTTTGCCTAGCATGTACCAGTGTACCGTTGATCAAGTTGGAGGCATCGGTTTGGCTGAAGGGGGGGAGTATTTTGGGTCGATCGTGTGTCTGGAGTGCTAAGTACGCAGATTTAGGTGAGCGAAACGATTCCGCATGTAGTTTACAGATTAGGTTTTAACTGGATATTAAATATAGTGCTCGTTTTTCTTTAATACGCATAAGTCGCCGCTCCTACCGCAGAGTTATTGGGAGCAGAGGGCTCAAACGGTCCTCTCTAGCTCAAATTTCCCGGCAAGACGCGCCACAGGCGCATAAGGTCCTCCGGAAGTCCCACGACGGGAATCGCTCCTCTACGTTCACTCACCCCTCAAACCCCACACATTTGGAACGTGTTATCATCTTTGTATTGGTTGGGTCTCCACATCGCATCTCGTGATCTGCCCCAGATTATCTGTTGGGTCTACGCATCGCGTCACGCGGTCCGCCCCAAATTTGTATTGGCTAGGCCCCCACACTGCTACGCGCGGTCTTTCCCAAGTTTTCTTTGCATTTTAAGTGACGATTTACACTCCATTTGCCGATCGGTTCATTTGGATTATCTTTCGTTGGTTTTTGGTACAAGTTACCCCAGAAGCGATACCCTCCATATCGGTACCTATCAAGACCCATACTGCGCGACGTTCCACCGAGTGTTTTACCATCCATACCAATGGGTACACAAGGTGATATTACTGAAGATAAATCGTACTAGGCGTCCTGCAGTGCTGATAGACCACCCGATCGGCATACAGGCGAAGGTTCGCGGGGTACCCCCCGTAAGTTGGTCGGATGGGCACTATGGTGGTCGAGTTCAGGACACTTCGGTGTTCGATTTTAAACTTGACAACACCACACTTCCACTTCGATTTTTCTTCGTCTTCTTTTTGGATCCTTGAATTTCTTAACTATTTGTTCCTTCTGACCATTAATCTTCCAACAGGTTTTGTTGAATTTTGGTGTTTTGATCTTCATCAGGTGTTTTGAAGTTTTTGACGTGTTGAGTCGCCACTACCTTGCGTTCATTCTTTAGATAAACCATGACACCCTTGACTTCTTCGCTTTTTCCAATGAAAATAGCAACTTGAACCCTATGGGAGAGCGAAATCTCCCGAAGGTTACGATAAACTGTGCATGGAGATCCATAGTAGCAATTTCTCCAAGTTTTGTTTTCTTCTTGGCTAAAAAGTGGCGGCAGAAGCTTGGCATTTGCTTTAGTTGGACTTCGATTTAAATGTAGGCAGCATATTGCGCCACATCACCCCAAAACGATAAATTCAGTCCACTTGCGAACATCGTGCAAAGTTCCATATTAATTACTGTTCGGTGCATGCGTTTTGCCTTGCCGTTACTTGACTGATTGTTATTCGCTTCACTGACTTGGCGCTCAACTACAGTCTTAGCACAAAAGTCGTCAAGTTTTTGTACTCGTATCCACCGTCGGAGCACAAATTATGCACATTGCAGTTAACTGCCGCTCAAAGAACGCAAAAAATGCTCAAAAATTTTGGCGGCAACATATTTGTCTTGGTGAGAAATACTCAAACATAATTAGACTTATGATCCACAAAGTTGATCATGACCGATTGCATAATCGATCCTTTGATGTAACCGGTCCGTTAAAATCAGAGCAAATTACACCGCCCAAACGATCGATAGGTGCATTTAATCCACTAGTTTTAACAAACCGTGAATTTTTTTTTTGTTTTCCCTGGGCACACGTCAAACCGTTCATTCGCTTGTGATCAAGCAATGAAATTTCGCTGTTTGGTTTCTTGGCCAACCTTTCGATTAAATCTTGATTAAGGTGTCCAAATCTTGCATAAAAATACATTAAAGATCCCTTTTGAATATCCAATGCTCGAGTTTAACCCGTGTTTGTTTTCTACATGACAATGTAAATCGTTTCATCACTTTATTTATTTGTATATACACATTGACCTTCATCGCCAGCACATTATTCGTATTTTTGATGTCGAAGATTGGATTCCGTGAGGCAGCATGGATCTCATCCTTTTTCCCTTCACATATGCCATTTCAACTCCTTTGACCTCAAAGAGGCCAAATTGAAGGACTTTCTTCGGCAAATTTTCAAAGTAATAAACGTTATCAATGCTTCCTGCCATGGTTTCACTGCTTGCATTAAGATGGATCTTGATCCAACTTTTCTCCTGATTTTTAACGTTTTTGCATCCGCTTGAAAACATGTACCATTCACCTCTTTATCCTCACGTAGATACAAAAAATAGTTGACAAGGTGCATAATAGCCACGCTGTCCATTATCTACTCGGTTCCATCGTTATTTTTAATATTTTCGCTAATGATTAGCGAGAAATTAACTTTCTTGCCAGTCCTTTTTGAATATTTGGACCGAATGTGTCCATGTGTCCAATTTCGCCACTTCTTTAGCATCTGATGATCTTTCCCTTGCTTCGTTCATATTTACTGCATAATTAACGTTGATCGACTTGATTTTTTCTTCATCTTTGGCGTCTTGTGCAAATTGGCAAAGTTCTTCTGCATGCCTTAGGTGATCCGCCCAGTATGGTCGAATTTCGCCGTCAAAATTGTCTTCAACTATGGTGAAGAATAATGCACCACATTATCCAAACCTTAGGTTCACTCCCTCCAACTTCCTCACCACATAAAGGTAGTGACTGTAGCCGGTGCGTACACGCACGGTGCGGCTAGCGCACAGAGGAAGACTTTCCCAAAAGCGGAGATGTGCCGCTACTTAGCCGATACCCCTTATAAAAGGGCTTAGTAAGATAGAACTCTCTTACTCGGGGCCAAGATTACACTTTGGTTTACCAGTTAGCACAAGTTAACGCCTTAACACAAGGCTCCCTTAATAAGGGGGTAGCTAAGGGAAAAACTCCCCTTACGCTACTACACTCACTCGCGCACGACCGGTCGAGGTCGTGCGTCCTGCAGTCTTTTGAGTGAAATGTAAACTGATTGTATATTTAATATGTAATTAGCCTAAATTAAATTTAAACTAATGTAAACTATATGTAATACTAAGTAGAACTTACTAAATTCGTACCTAGCTAAAGTGTAGTGTACACCACCTGTGTACTAACACGTGGCTGGCTGCCACGCCTCAACCAAAGGCTCCTGCCCTGATTGGTTAAAATAACCAATAGGTCCAAACCTTTCGGACTGGTCATTACTGACCCCAACTGTAGTGTACTCACGTACACCACATACTAAATGTAACCATAATGTAACCCTGTTACATCCTCCCCCATCAAGACTATTGCTTACGCAATAAATCAATTTTAGTTGGAGAACTCCAACTGCCAGAACCGCCGGCTAACCATGAGCACCATTAGTGGTGCTGTGGATTCTCCTCAAGAAGAGGACGTAGACTATTCCGAGAATTCGGAGGTGGATGCCCTTGGTGATATCTCCCCAAAGGCTTACCGCTCCGACAACGCCGAACGGCGATGTCGGCAGCCTAATCTTTTCCCCACACGTAGGGAAAATGCACTAACTAGTGCGCCACCCCTGCCAATGTCGGATTATACATCCGGATCGCCGAAGGCGATCATCACCAATGAGCTGGACGCAGCTCAAGAAACCCAACTTGCCGCACAGGCACGAAGGGCTGCGTTACGCACCCCTAAACACCCGCCACGGGCGGCATATAATTTTGAAGGTCCTCGTGACATTCCAAAGTGGGATAGGAGTATGGTAAGGAATGGTTTAGCATTTTATACCCCTGGCCCTGCGGCTGAATAGCCGTATCAATGCGAACGCCGGGAGAAACTCCGGCAACAACTGCTCACGCAAAAGCAGTTCACTAGCGTCTCATACCGAGAGCTCCTCGACAGGCAGGCACAGGGTGAACCTATTGAGAACCTCCGCGAGGTTCCTATCATTCTCTCCCCGGGAGAAAATGCCGAAGATGCAGAAAAGAAATTCCGCGCTTGGGCGGAAGGGGAAAAGCTCCTCCCCAGCTTTAATGGGCTGCACAACAGCTTTTCCCGTCGTGAGGTTTGGGTGGGGAGGGCGTTGCGCATGGCATTCGCCAGAGCCAAAGCGATGGAGCTATTACGTGCCTCCTATCGCACGCGCTACGCCAGCGCCCGTGACCCCACCGCGGTGCCAGAGGACAGTATGAGCGCCACATCTTCATCCGCCGAACTCCCACTTATTGGGAGTGAAGGGGCTTCTCGCGTCCCTTTGGTCGTTGACCCGCAGCGGGATTCTCCCGCTCGAAAGCGTCAACGACGTCACGGCAATCCTGCCGTGGGGGAGTCTCGACTCCCACGAACTCTGTGAGTGTGGATAACCCTTCCACTTCACCAGATACTGGGTTTGACCCCGATGATGGCGTCGCGCCATCAGACGCTCCAGATGATAATGTGGAGTACCCTCCGCATCGAGCATTGGAGGAGGAGGTCGCGCAATTGCGACATGAGATTCGTGAGCGCTGTGATCGACACAGCCGTCACATCTATGATGTCCACGAGGGACTCCGCGATGAGTGGGATGCCACTGAACGCTTCGAGAGGCGGCTTGCCTCTCTCGAGACGACCGTTGCGCAACTTCGTGGTCGCATTTTAGCCCTGTCGGGCTTCCTCTGCCCTGCCGTGTCTTACGGCTCTTATGGCTATTCGCCTTACCAACCCCCTCCAAGAGGGGACCCTACTTCGGGTCCTGGTATGGCTTAAGCATACCTACATAGACGGTTGGATGCGTACGCATCAACTTCGGAATATCTAAGGTGTACGCCAAGCCCTTTCGGGCTAGCACCTTAAAAGGCCCCACGAACCTGGGGCGCAATTTGTTCCTTAACAAATTCGAAACTGCATGCGTAGGAAGGTTTTTAGCGTTTAATAAAACACTTTCTCCTACTTTGTACACCCTTTCGTTACGCCGACCCTTTCGGTCAGCCTGATCCTTCTGCTTGTCTTGGCTTTCCTCCATGGCATCGCAGACGTGTCGTAAGACACTAAGGCGCGTCGATAAGAACTTATCGATCTGGTTTTGCACAGATACAGGGCTGACATAAGGGAATCCTCCCCCTCAAGCCCTGGGCCACACACACGTGACGCCAACGGAACCCTCGGATTCACTAATCCGTTCACGTAAAACGGGGTCAACCCCGTAGATGCATGGACCGAATTGTTTATAGCAAATTCGGCCATCGGAAGCATCTCAATACAACTGTAACGGGGTTACATTCGTGTAACACTGAGTGTTGGTGTACATGAATACACCACGGTTGAGGTCAGTATTGGCCGGGTTGAAAGGTTTCTAACCTTTGGTTATTTTAACCAATCAGGGCATGGGCCCTTGGTGTGGTAGCGTGTCAGCCATCCACGTGTCAGTACACAGGTGTGTACACTACATTTAGCTAGGTACGAATTAGGAATATTCTACTTAGTGCTACATATAATTTATATTAGTTTAAGTAATTACATATTAAATATATTCAGTTTACTTTTCACTCTTTAGTACAGACGCACGACCTTGACCGGTCGTGCGTGTAGTGAGTGCCGTAGCGTAAGGAGAGCCCTCCCCTTAGCTACATCCTTTGTAAGGGAGCCTTGCCGTTAAGGCACTAGTAAAGGCTAGAGTAAACTAACCCGGGAATCTTGGCCCCGAGTAGGAGAGCTCTCTCCTACTAAGCCCTTAATAAGGGCGTATCGTCTAAGTAGCGGCGAACACCGCTTTAAGGAAAGTCTTCCTCTTTGCGCTAGCCGCACCGTGCGTATACGCACCGGCTACATCTGGTAGCACTCGTAGTCAATCCAACACCTGTGTTGGTAGACTAAGGCATCCTCTGCAAAGGATGAATCAGGACGATTGGGATAGTTTGACCCTCGTCCAGCAGGAAACCTTTAAAAGGCTGTTACCCTTAACGGGGGAAGAAGGTATGAAGATCCTAGTGGAGCAGGGCCTTGAGTCCGTAAAGGGGCAAGGGTGAATGCCCTCATCGCTCATGAGGCGGGTTGCGGTGGAGGTCATTCCACGGGGGTGCGCCCTTCATTATCGTTTAAGATAAAGGAGTTCACCGGAGAGAAGGGTGACAACCTTTATGTTTGGTTGCGAGAGGTCGAAACGGCCTTCGCCACAGCGAACATGACCGCTGATCACTTGCAAGTGGGACTTGCACTGACCCATCTTACGGGCAAAGCCCGTACATGGGCGTTTACATGCTCGGAATCAGTCAAGGACGTGTTTCCAACATGGAAGGTCCTTAAGCAGAAGCTTATGGACATGTACGCAACGCCTGATCTGGTTTTCCAGAATCAACTGGCGTTCCTGAGGTGCCGTCAATGCACTAAGGACCTGGAGGTTTATATCCAGGAGATTAAGACCCTGTTGGCAGAGATGTACGCGAAAGCGTATTCGGACGATGTGTCCATCCCCGTCTTCATGGGAGGACTGAGAGAAGGGCCAGCACGTTCGGAATTGTTCCGATGCCGACCCGAATCCCTGGAAGAGGCATTCAAGATGGAGCTCAACGCCGAGAGGAACTTCCGTTCCTCTAAGGTGGGTCCCGAACCCATGGACCTGAGTCAGGTCGAAGCGGAGGAGAAACCTCCCGCTAAGAGTCATTCGGACTCTTTTTCACAGAGCTTCTAGACAGAGCTCTTGGCTATGTTGCAGCGGCGAGGGCCACTGAGATGCTTCCTGTGTGGGAGCATGGATCATCTGAAGAACAGATGTCCAAAAAATCCCCAGCGAGACACTCGCTACAAGGGACCAACGATGGGGAAAAAGCCCTTGTCCAAGCCGACGGGAAACGACGGAACCCAGTAGGTGCGGGGCGCCCTACTGGGGGACCCCTCAGTGCTGTTAAGCCCCAGGGTAGGGGACGACAGCACAAAGCCCCGAGGGAAGCGGTGTTTTCTAGCACCGAGTTGGTGTACCATCCAGGTTTGCTGGTAGTCCTTGCGGACGTGAAAGGCTTTGATAAGCCTTGGAGTCTTGATAGACTCTGGAGCGTCTGACAATTATGTCAGACGGGCTTCTGTTGTGAAGAGTCGGCTGTATGCCGAGGCCCTAGAGGCACGTTCTCGTGACGTTGTTACGGTCGGTCTTGCGACGGGCGTACAGGTTTCTGTACCCAAGGTCTCGATTGACCTTAAGCTGAAGTTTGCAGACTTCGACAGCTTAGAACGTTGCCTAGTCCTGGATTTGGACCCGAGGTATGACCTCGTTCTGGGCATGAAGTGGCTGGAACGCCACGAGCCATGGATAGACTGGAAGTCTAAGTCCATTGGCTCAACGCACCCGCGGTCGGGTGAAGCATTGGCGAGTCATGAACCCACCTATGCTCGATCGCAAAAGCGATTCTGGCGTGAGATGCCAGAGATTGGGATGTCTGAAACGATCATTCCCAATGGCGTTAAGGAAGAGTTCCTTAACGAGGGGTATTCGGCGGTTAATCCCCGCGCCGATGTAGGCGATACTGGTGAGTCGCCAGTGATAGAGGTGGAATCCTCTGAGGGTGAGCGCGAGGCGCTTAGAGAAGAGACCCGAAGTTCGTCTCTTCTACAGGTCGGAATTGATTCCGAGCACGCCGTGTCCGGCGAACAAGTTGCGACTCCAGTGGTAGGGGTAGAGACCCCTGTGGTTAAGCGCGAGGCGCTTCCAAGCGAAGAGACCCGAAGTTCGTCTCTTTCGCACGTCGGAAATGATTCCGATTACGCCGGTATAGGCGAGACCGGCGAGTCACCGGTGGTAGAGGTAGAGACCTCTGTGGATAGGCGCGTGGCGCTTCCAGTAGATGGGGCAATTGACTCCCCCCATATGGGTCTCGGGATGAGTCCCGAGGGCAGTAGTCAGCAGTCCTAAATGATGGTGAATAGTGTGACAGGTGTTGTCACAGAAGGCGTAAGCCTGGAACGGTTGCCTGGGGTAGGCTAACTGTTGTCGTTGGAGGAGATGTCCTTCAACGAGTTTAAGACTGCTTTGAAAGCAGATGAAATCGACGAGGTCGTCGTGTTGCGTCCGGAAGAAGAGTTAAACTCCTCATCCACGATGGGCGAGTCAGTTTTGGTGAAAACCAAACAGAAACTAAATGCCCGGGGCCTCAAGATCCTCGCGGATCCTGAGGACCCTTACCATTCCTTACTAAAGGAATTTGGAGATGTCATTAGTGACAACCCGACGATGGGGTTACCACCGGATCGGGGAGCCCGACATGAAATTGATTTGGTTCCCGGAACCAAATACTGCGTCACTAGGCAGTGGCATCTCCCCAAGGAACAATGCGACGTCATCGACGCATTCTTCAAGGGGAAAGAAGAGGCAGGGATGGTACGGGAGAGTAAGTCTCCCCACTCATCTCCCACTTTTTGTGTTCGTAAACCGAACGGAAAGTGGCGCATTGTGCATGCGTATAACGCGCTGAATTCAGCTACTGTACCCATGCAGACTCCGATTCCTCGGAAGGACTCCAGAACAATATGGCGGGCTGTACTGTATACAGTGCCATAGATATGGTGGACGGGTATTATCAGGTGCTCATGCGAGCGTCCGATATTCCGCTGACAGCGGTTAGCACGCCTAGTGGCATGCTGTGGGAGTGGATTGTTATGCCACAAGGGCTTTCAAATGCACCAGCGACTTTAAATCGCTTGGTGACTCAACTATTCCGCCCTCATAGGAAGTACACTCAGACGTACTTCGACGATATATTCGTCCATAGTCGTGCGGAAGGCGACTCGTCTGATGTTCAGGCGCATCTGATACACCTTCGAGCAGTGCTCGAATGTATTCGAGAGCATAAGTTATATGCGAACGCATCCAAATGTATATTTGGTGATGAGGAAATTCCTTTCCTCGGATGCTTCATCGGTAAGGATGGGGTGCGGGCGGATCCCGCGAAGGTGAAATCCATTGTGGAGTGGCCTTCGCCTGTAAATCTTAGAGATTTACGGAAGTGGCTTGTACTAGCCAATTATCTCCACAAGTACAGCAAGAACTACGCTGAAATGGCGAAGCCATTAACCGACCTTCTTAAGAAGGATGTTGATTGGTGTTGGGAAACCAAACACCAGAACGCTTTTAAGCGGTAAAGGGGATCTTGTTAAAAGCTCCCGTTATTTCTCTCCCAGATTCTGGGAAACCATTTAGTGTCGTCTGCGACGCCTTCGATTTCGCAATCGGATGTGCTTTGTTACAAGCAGACGATGCAGGAAGGGAACGCGTAATTGCGTTTGAGTCGAGGCAGCTTAAAGCTGCAGAACGGAATTATCCCGTTCATGACAAGGAGCTACTTGCAATGAAGTAAAGAGACTCAAGAAGCAAGCCAAAGGTCAGAAGGAGCGATCATGGTTCACCTACTCGGCTCAAAGCCGTTCGTGGTTTATACTGACCACGCGTCCTTATGGACAGCGACAAAGTCGCCTCATCTCTCGCAACGGATGGCCCGTTGGCTCTCCTTCTTTGCGGAGTACAACTTTGAGGTTAAGTATAAACCTGGAAAGCAGAACGTACTTGCAGACGCGTTGTCGCGTCGTCCCGATTACGAGCTCGCTCACGCGACATTCGTCACCACGTCTGTGGTGTATCTCATACGCCAGGCGTATGAGAAAGACCCACAACGTATGGCGCTTATCAGCGCGTTGGGTGAAAAGGGTCTTGGATCGTCTGAGCCAACCCTGTCAAGTCGAGCTAAAGCTCGTTTACACCGTTATAGGTACTGTGACGGTCTGCTATTTTATAGCACGAGCGCGGAGGACAATCCGCGGGTGTTAGTTCCTCATGATGAGGAACTGAAGTATAGAGTCCGCTTTGAGGCACATGATGCCCCTACCAGGGGTCATTTAGGTCGGGATAAGACCTACAGCGCTTTAAGCGCTTTGTATTGGTGGCCCAACATGTATAAGTGGGTAGGTGCGTATATAATCACCTGTGAGACGTGTCAGAGGGTTAAACCCTATGCAAGTTCAGCTGCGCCTTTGGCGAGCTTATCGGTTCCAACGGAGTGTTGGAAATCCATTAGCATGGATTTTATCTTCGGTTTTCCGAAGGATAAGGCCGGGAACACCGGCATATTGGTCTTTGTAGACCGATTGAGCAAGATGGCTCACCTGGCGGCGGTTCCAGAGTCCATAGATGGACAAGGAACAGCGAAAGTGTTCCTATACCGTGTCTTTAGACAGCATGGTATACCCGATTCCGTTGTGTCGGATCGGGATCCCCGTTTTACGGGACAATTCAGGGGAGCGTTGTTTAAGGTGCTAGGCACCAAGCTCCTCATGTCCACTGCGGATCATCCGCAGAAGGACGGTCAGACGGAACGCGTTAATCGCGTTGTGGAGGATATTCTCCGGAGTTTATGTCCGGATTCTCCAAAGAGTTGGAGTGAGATGCTTCCGATGGCCGAATATGCTATAAACAATTCGCTACATGCATCTACGGGGTTTACCCCGTTTTACGTGAACGGATTGGTGAATCCGAGGGTTCGGTTGACGCCACGTGTGTGTGGCCCAGGGCTTGAGGGGGGAGGATTCCCCGATGTCAGCCCTGTTTCTGTGCGAAAGCACATCGATAAGTTTTTATCGACGCGCCTTAGTGTCTTAAGACACGTCTGCGATGCCATGGCGGAAAGCCAAGACAAGCAGAAGGAGCAAGCTGACCGCAGGGACGGCGTAACAAAAGGGTGTGCAAAGTGGTAGAAAGTGTTTTATTAAACGCTAAAAATCTTCCTACACATGCAGTTTCAAATGTGTTGCGTAATAAACTGCGCCCCAGGTTTGTGGGACCCTTTAAGGTACTTGCCCGAAAGGGCTTATCGCATAGTTTGGACATCCCGAAGGTGATGCGTACGCATCCAACCTTTTATGTCGGTATGCTTAAACCATACCAGGACCCGGAGGCGGGGCCCCTCCTGGAGGAGGGTGGAAAGGCGGATAGCCGTAAGGCACCGCAGGGCGAAGTAAGCCCGAAAGGGCTAAAATGCGACCACGAAGCTCCGCAACGGCCGTCTCGAGAGAGGCAAGCCGCCTCTCGAAGCGATCAGTGGCATCCCGATCATCGCGGATCCCCTCGTGGAGATCATGGATGCAAAGGCTGTGTCGATCACAGCGCGCGCGAATCTCACGTCGCAATTGTGCGACCTCCTCCTCCAATGCTCGATGCGGAGAGTACTCCACACTTTCATGTGGAGCGGCTGATGGCGCGGCGCCATCATCGGGGTCAAACCCAGTATATGGTGAAGTGGAAAGGTTATCCACACTCACAGAGTTCGCGGGAGCTCGAGACTCCCCTACGGCAGGATTGCCGCGACGTCGTTGACGCTTTTGAGCGGGAGAATCCCGCTGTAGGTCAACGACCAGAGGGGCATGAGAAGCCTCTTCACTCCCAATAAGTGGGAGTTGGCCGGAGGTAGATGTGGCGACCACACTGTTTCCGGACACCAGGGTGGAGACAGGGGCGCTGGCGTAGCGCGTGCGATACGGAGAACGTAGTTGCTCCATCGCCTTATCTTTGGCAAATATAAGACGCAACACCCTATCCACCCAAATGTCTCGACGGGAATAGCTTCCATGCAGCTCATCGAAGCTGGGGAGAAGCTTCTCCCCTTCCGCCCAAGCGCGGAACTTCTTCTCTGCGTCATCGGCACTTTCTCCCGGAGAAAGAACGAAAGGAACCTCGCGGAGGTTCTCAACAGGGGCACCTTGTGCCTTCCTGTTTAAGCGCTCTCGGTACGAGACGCTAGTGAACTGCTTTTGTGTAAGCAGTTATTGCCGGAGTTTCTCACGGCGTTCGCGTTGGTACGGCTGTTCATCCGCAGGTCCAGGGGTATAGGACGCTAGACTAGTCCTTACCAAACGCTTGGCCCATTTTGGAAGGTCACTAGGACCATCGAAATTATAAGCCGCCCTTGACGGGCGTTTGGGGGCGCGTAACGCAGCCCTTAGTGCCTGTGAGGCAAGTTGGGAGTCTTGAGCTGCGTCCAGCTCATTAGTGATGATCGCCTTTGGCGATTCGGATGTATCATCCGATACGGGCAGGGGTGACGCACTGGTTATTGCATTTTCCTCACGTGTGGGGAAGGGATTAGGCTGCCGACAACGCAGTTCGGCGCTGTCGGAGCGGCTCACCATTGGGGAGGTATCCCCAAAGGCATCCACTTCCGAGTGTTCGGAGTATTCTACCTCTTATAGAGGAGACGCCATAGCACCACTAGAGGTGTACATATGGATGGCCAGGGGAACTGGCGTTGGAGTTCTCCAACAAAATTTTGATTATTGCGTAAGCAATAGTCTTGATGGGGGAGGATGTAACGGGGTTACATTCGTGTAACACTGAGTGTTGGTGTACATGAGTACACCACGGTTGAGGTCAGTATCGGCCGGGTTGAAAGGTTTCGAACCTTTGGTTATCTTAACCAATCAGGGCATGGGCCCTTGGTGTGGTGGCGTGTCAGCCATCCACGTTTCAGTACACAGGTGTGTACACTACATTTTAGCTAGGTAAAAATTAGGAATATTCTACTTAGTGTTACATATAGTTTATATTAGTTTAAATAATTACATATTAAATATATTCAGTTTACTTTTCACTCTTTATTACAGACGCACGACCTCGACCGGTCGTGCGTGTAGTGAGTGCCGTAGCGTAAGGGGAGCCCTCCCCTTAGCTACACCCTTTGTAAGGGAGCCTTGCCGTTAAGGCACTAGTAAAGGCTAGAGTAAACTAACCCGGGAATCTTGGCCCCGAGTAGGAGAGCTCTCTCCTACTAAGCCCTTAATAAGGGCGTATCGGCTAAGTAGCGGCGAACACCGCTTTAAGGAAAGTCTTCCTCTGTGCGCTAGCCGCACCGTGCGTATACGCACCGGCTACAACAACTCTTTGGAGAATCCGGACATAAACTCCGGGGAATATTCTCAACAACGCGATTAACGCGTTCCGTTTGTCCGTCCATCTGAGGATTATCCACAGTGGACAAGAGAAGCTTGGTGCCCAGAACCTTAAGCAACGCCCCCCAAAACTGTCCCGTAAAACGGGGATCCCGATCCGGGTAGACCATGCTGTCGAAAGACATGGTCTAGGAACACTCTTGCTGCTCCTTGTCCATAAATGGACTCTGGCACCGCCTCCAGGCGGTTCTACGATCGGTTGAGCCATCTTACCTTTGGATTATACTCACTGTCCTGATCCTATGCATTTGAATTAATATTTTGACGAAAAGAAGATAAAAAGTGAGAACGACTTGGAGACGGATCGGGATGATCCAGTCCACCCTCCCAAGGTTCCCAATCAGAGGCTCAGAATGCCGTCTGAGGAAGACGACTTGGAAGAAAAGTCGCAGGTAGGGGATGGGGTTATCAAGGAAGAAGACCTGACCAGGATATATTACATCCACGTGTTGAAGCGATTTATTCGCGAAGACCAGGTCATGCGGATTATAGACCCCCAGACCCCCGATCGCCTTCTCTGACCTACCACCGAGCCCATCCAAAGCGATCGGCCGTTGCTATTGGTGAAGAACCTGCTGGCGATGTTGGCTGAGGTCGGCATGAAAGTGCGAAACCTCTCCAGCGTACAGAAACTGTTCGATCTGGATACTTGGAGGCTGGAGATGTCGATGTCGACCCTCCATGATCATTTGGTGCCGTTGGTGGGGGCGGTCGGCCGCCCAACTCCCACCGTGGCATTGAAGGTCGCTGAGGCCACGGCAGCATACGATGATGTGTGCTCCGACGATAAGTCGTTGTATCAGTCTCCACCTGCCTCTAATGGCTCATCGGAGTTGGAGGTCGGTGTTGAGCGGATGACCATGGAGGCGGACCATACCCCCATGGGAGCATAAAAAGGACGTGCGGCAGCAAGGAGCTGCATGCCAGTCGGGCCCAGGAGCCCCCACAGGCTTCAGTACCTCCAAAGGAGGATACCAACATGTTGCCCACGACCCAAGCTATCATACAAGCCATGTTTGAGGCAATGGTGGAGCGTTTCATGGGAGACCGATGCCGATCGCCTCCACGCCTACATGCCCAGGACCGATCTGCCCGGCAAAATGTCAATACTTGCCGGGATGTTGATATGGAGTCAGTGGAATCAACGTATAAGGCTATCCGGAGTGGTAAACCAGTTTGCAAAGGAAGACGCAAGCCGCAGCCAGCCCGACCGCGCCGATCAAGCAAGAATAGCGATTACGACATGGAGTCGGTCGGCGATCCGGATGACCACTATGGGTCAGACGGTGCAGGGGCAGGCAGAACGCGTAAGGCTAACCTAGCCTCTACGAACGCATTTGATCTTGGATTTGTCGCGATCCCACGTATTCGTATGGCCGCGACTACGGATCTCAAGGACTTTACTGGCAAGGACGCCGACGAAGAGCAAGCCAGGTCGTGGTTTGGTCGGGTCAAGTCTGCTTTCTTGAGGGATCAGACACCAAAAAAGGAACGGTGTTTGATCTTCAGGGATCTGCTGAAAGGACCGGCTGCGAACTGGATCCAACAGTTTGGTGTGGATGTACGATCTGACTGTGATCTGCTATGTTCAGAATTTTAGGGGCAGTACTGCAACTCTGGATTCTCTACCGCCCGCAAATACCATCATATGCAGAAGCGGGGCTATGAGACGTCGATCGAGTATTTGCACCGCCTGAACGTGGCCGCAATTCGCGTCGGAATAGTGATCAAGGAAGGCAACCCGCCGACCGGTGCCGCTATGGAGCACATGGGTCACTATATTAGTACCCTGGATGACCAAGAGCTGGCAGATCAGATCACTCTGCTGCGCCTAAAGGATGTGACGGAAGTGGAGCAGACGTTGCGGACGCTGCAACACTCGCGCAGTATGAGGGCGAAGGTCGCCGTTGGATCGGGTCGCTACAGATCGAAGACCCAGACCGACCCTGTGAAGAGGCCCTCAACCAGATCGGCCCGTGCTGTCAAGGCGATTGTGACTGAAGACAGCACTGGGTCGGAAGAGGAAAGCAGCGGCCTGTCCAGTCGGGAGTCGGATGAGGACCAGTATCGCCACGATTTCATCACGGAGCCTGCCCCAAGAACCAGATCGACGCCTAACTATGCAGATCGGAAGGGCAGGAGTGGGAACAAGCCCGACCCGGACCGATCTCGCAAGAAGTGTGCTCACTGCGGGTCGAGCAAGCATGACGGTGGGGATTGCTGGAAGAAGTTAACATGCAAGAAGCGCGAAAGACGCGGCCACCCCACCGATCACTGACTCTTCATGTGCAAGTCATGTGGAGAGATCCACGAGGCCGGCCAGTGCAAGATTGAAGAGTTTTTCAATCTGATGCGCAAGTGGTATGTGCCGGTTAAGTACGCGGGGATGCTTCCACCGGACGTGGAGAAGATGATAAACTATAACGCTCGACAGGTTGGAATCTGGGTCGAGCCGAGCGATCTACGTTTGGCATCTATCCATATGTCGACAAGGAGAATAAAAACGACAATACATGTTCTGTTCTAAATTGCGTCGATCGGGATCATCCGGTCTACAATCTCACGACCGATGAATATTACCGATCAAAGGTGGTCATGCATTTTGATCTTCTTCCTGGGGAGTCTCGCGGATACTGGAAGTATCATGCGCCCGACAAGTGGTTTAAGCAGGTGAAAGCCTGTGGTAAGATTAATAACCAGAAGGCAACGATGTTTTTCGACTCTGGGGCCGAAGTCTCGATTATCGACTCCGCCTTTTCTCGTAAGGTCGGATGTCGTATAGACGATACCCAAATACAAGAATGCGTTGGAATTGTGGAAAATTCTTACATGTCCGAAGGGAGGACGCGCGTGAAGATCACCCTCTCGGGTTAGTTGGTTTACTTCTTCAGCGCTTGGGTTGGCAAGCTGGCCGGTCAGGATGCCCTATTAGGCTTGGATTTTATGGTGCCGGCGGGTATTCGCCTAGATCTGTCTCATGGATTCCTTACACTCACGGATGAGGTCCAGATCCAGTTAGCTGTTCGGCGGCCCCTATACGGATCGCACACCGATCTGGTCAGGTGGGATCAAGATGTCACCATTCCAGTCGGCCAATACGCTGATACCCCGATCGATAAAGGTTTTCGATCAAGGAAGTTATGGGTGACCAGGGGTGACCGGTGGGTGCCGGCCGGTTTGATTATTCCGACTCACTAATATCGGTGACAAGCCGCTTACGCCCGACAACAATACTATTGTTGTCATGTGGCTAGCGGAAGGGAAGGTGCCAAGAAAGGCGGGGTTTGTCTCGATCGTATCGAGACGGTATGTCGAGTGGCAGAACTTGGCATACCAAGCGATCACCGATCTGGTCAGCGATGATGGACCGGTGGAAGAAGATACCTCACCTATGGTGGAACGACCCAGCTATGTAACCCCGAAGAAGATGTTGGTTCGAAGAAAGACACCGCAGCCGCTGGACACGGTGGGCCATCAAGCAGATGAGCCAAGGTTCGTCAACATCGTAGTTTCACAAGAACAGGGGACAGAGGAGCCGGAAACAGAAACAGAAAAAGGGGAACATGGGATTTCTGGGGCGGACCATGATGGCGCTCCTAAGCAGATCGATGTCGTTGAAGAGCAGCCCGCCGATCGGGAACAGCAGTGTGCAACCGATCAGGACGGTTTGGGTGATGTTGCCCCAGAAGACGATCAAGTTTGTATACATGAGGGCGGGGATCAGTACATTCAAGATCTGGAGAGCCAGATGGCAGTCCTCCCTGAAGTGTCCGCCGATCTGCCCGAAGTCACCTTGGACGATCTGCAAGTGGGAGATCGGGAGTCAACAGTCCCGACCAGATCGATCAGCTAAAGAAGATCATATGGAAGAAGAAACATCTGCTGATCGGGAAAGGCAATGCCTTACCCCCTGCTGCTCGCGGAGCGATCTGGGACATCGACGTGGGTGATGCCAAGCCGATCACCCAACGATGCCGACGTGTGGCGCCACAGTACCGTGAAAAAATTTCTGATCTTATTAAAGAACTGTTGGCTACCAAGATTATTAAACCGTCGACCTCGCCGTGGGCCTCGCCGATCGTGATTGTGATCAAGAAGAACGGCGTCGACATCAGGTTGTGTATCGATTATCGGTTGGTAAATCGGTTGACCAAGCTTATGGTGTACCCGATGCCGCTGATCAGCGATCTGCTAGAAGATATGGATAAAACCCTATGGTATTGCTCACTGGATATGGGAAGTGGATTTTGGGTGGTTTCGATGACCTATCGGGCTCGCGAGATCTCCGCATTTGGTACGCCGTTCGGTATGTTCGAGTGGAACCGTATGCCGTTTCGTTTGAAGAACGCGCCCCAGATCTACCATAGGCTGATCGACAACGCATTGTATGGACATTTCAAGATCAGTACCGATCGGGACCCACCAAAAACCATGATGTATTTACAGAGGGTGAACCCGATCGGGAAAGGAGACCGCCCGTCCTGGGGAGGCGATCGTATATCGACGACATACTGATCCCTGCTTCGTCATGGAGTGATCTGTGCGAGAAGGTTGAACGGTTGTTGGAGACGTGCGATCGCTGGAACCTGTCGATCAGTGCTGTGAAGAGTTTTTGGGGCATGTCCAAGGTGCCTTTGGGTCATATGGTGGCAATAAGCGGGCTGGAGGCCACTCCTAAGGATCTGGAGTCACTGAGCAACCTCCCGTTTCCCAGATCACTGAAGGAAATGCAGTCCTTCTTAGGGAGCCTAAATTACTACAGCCGCTTCATAGAAGACTTCGCGATTTACGCGGCCGTGCTGTACGATCTCCGGGAAGTCGACTACCATATGTTGCGTGAAGGAGATCGGGCAACTTTACGAGAGGGCTGCGACTCCGATCTGCCTGTAGATTTTCCGCCGGTGGAGGCAGATGACTACATGAAGCGTGCACAGGTTGCTTTTGGTATGTTGAAGGCTAAGATGGCGACGGCACCGATTCTCAGGCACTTCGATCCGGAAAAAATGCCGATCGTCATTGTGTATGCTAGTAAGTGGGCCATTTCTGCCACTCTAGCGCAAGACCATGATGGAGTGTACCACCCGGTCACTTTTACGAGCCGGACGTTGAAGCCGAACGAGGTCAACTATGGGATCGTCGAAAAGGAAGTTCTGGCTTTACGGATTTTTGATGTGTGCTATAACCTGATGGCCGGCCGACCTGTAAAGGTCCTATCAAGAAATTCGACATTGTCCTGGCTGTTATCAGCCAATGGGATGGACGGTCGGCTCGGAAGATGGTCGGCGATCCTGTCACAGTGGTCCCTCGAGGTCGTCAAGTGCACCAAGGGAGAGGAAGAGATATTGGGCACATTGGCTGCCAATATCACCCCTCGGTCCGAGGTGGATGAAGCTCTGATGGCGATTGCCCCAAGGGAGCAACCCCGACAATCAATCGCACGGCCGCCGCTGATCGTCGATCGGGATGAGGAACTCCTGGTCTTGAGTTTTGACGGATCGGCTAGCGTGAAGAAGAAGGTCGGCTCCTATAGTGCCATACTGTGGAAGTTACCACAATGGTCAATAGTAGCAGCCGCCGCCGATTTCACGCCTGACATAACGGTCAACGAGGTGGAATATAGAGGGCTACTTCTATGTCTTGATCTGCTGTCATCACAGAAGAAAGGTCGGATCATCGTATGTGGTGTCTCCAACCTGGTGATAAGGCAGATCAACCGGAGAGTTCGACTGCAAGGCACCACGGCTGAAGTTGTTAAACGATCGGGTAATGAAGGCGCTGAAAGACTACCCCAATCACGAGCTATTTTTCACGTGAAACGGGATTGGAACAGAAGCGCCAACCACCTCGCGACCCAAACCATGCGGGACCAGATCGGGGTGACGAACACCGATTAGGCCGTTCTACTTGAACTTATGGACATAAAAAGGCTCCCGGAGTTGATCAAGCCCAAGGACAGCCCCGATCAGGTACATGTGATGGCGGCGACTAGATCGTGAGCTCAGAAGTCTCGCCGATCGTCCCCGAAGGGAAGGCTGAGTGAGCGCGTGTGAAACAGCTAAGGGCGGAACGGATCCTCAAGGCGTAGGACGAAGAAGAGTGGATCGTCAACCTGAAAGCCTATCTGCGCGGTGAAATGTCCAAGTTAGCGAATGATCAAGCGAAAGAGTGTACCAAGATCGCGGAGAGTTACGATGTGTATGAAAATGGATTGCTATATTACTGCCGGGATGTTGACCAAGACAGTGCCGATCGAGATCGACTGGCGAAACTGGTGATCCCTGTGTTGCTACAGCCAGATGTCCTTCATCACTACCATATGAGTCTAGAAGGGGGACATCAGGGCGTAGGCAGGACATATCACAAGATCAGGGCCCACTTTCACTGGTGAGGACTTTTCCGGAGCGTGCAGAAATATGTGGTCTGTTGCACAGATTGCGAGACCGGAAAGGGCAGACCGATAATCAAGGGCTGATCGCCCGGAAATATCGAGGCTACTTACCCTTTCCAGGTGATAGCAATGGATCACATACCGTAGCTGCCCAGATCGACGCGCGGCAACGCTGTGATGCTGATCTGGACAAACTATTCACTGGTATGGTGATCGCAAAGGCTAGTGCATCCCGATCTGCGGAGCAGATCGCCCAGAGCTACGAAGAATGCGAGTTCAGAAGGTTCGGAGCCAGCGAAGTTATCAGACACGATCGGGAACCCGGTTTTATGGATAAGGTGTTCCGATCGTTCAATAACATGCTAGGCCAGAAGCAGAATGCGACGATTGCGACGAGGGCATATCGCCCGCAAGCGAACGGATCGGCGGAACGCATGGTGCAGACAATCACAAGGGCGATCAAGATGTATGTGGCCGATCCGGACCAACGTGACTGGGATGAGTATGCAGAGAGACTGTATTCGCACTCAACTCTTCAACCGATCGGTTCCGAGGAGAAACGCTTATTTATCTGGTGTATGGATGGGACCCTCGATCGACACTTGAAGCGGCGATACCTATCGTATGCACTCGGACCCGCGATCGCGATGCCCGTCGTTGGCGTATGCAGGTCCAGAAGCATTACCAGCATGCGAAAGAAGTCGTCAATGAAAAGTTGCGTCAGGCCACACAAGATCTAACAGATCGGAATAACGATCAGGTCCGCCCTCATAGTATTGAACCAGGGGAGAGGGTATGGTTATACCTCGATCGGGTCAAGGAAGGCCATGCGAAAAAGTTGGCTCACATGTGGCACGGTCCTTTCCGTGTAGCAGAGCTGATCGGTGAGCATGCTGCCCGTCTGATCACGATCGGCACGGATTACAAAGTTTTTCCGATCGTGCACGTGTCCAAGCTGAAGCTGGTCAGAGAATTACCCGATCGGCCTAAAATGCCCTGTTTGGTGGACGAAGCGGAGAGATTCGATTTCGATGAGGCTCTGCTGCTGGAGGACAGTTGGTAAAGGCCATTGGAAGAGGAAGAATTCGAGGTGGAAAAGGTGCAGGATGTCCGATCGGTCAAGAAGACCCGTTTCGGTCGCACCCACCGAGAATATCTGGTCCGCTGGCAAGATCATTACGAAGTAACTTGGATCGACGAACTCGATCTAAATTGTGGAGCACTGCTACGAGAGTTCGAGCGAGAACGAGTCAGTCGTAATCGCTTCGCAGTGATGCAGACTCATGAAGACAAAGATCAAGACACACAGTAGCACCGATCAGTATATCTATCGGTGTGAATATGTGTAAAGGTCTGAATTATTATGAATTATTGTGATGAACTGTGATGAACTGGAGTAGTGGAATGACGAAAGTGGTGCTAATTTTCGCGATGTGGATGGAAACGGTATATGATAACGTGTTGGTGAAAGGTTCGAGAAAGTGATGAATTTAGTCAAGTAATTGGATGATCAGGAATGTGAAAAGAATGATGACATGTATTATGGATTATATGGTCAGCTAAATGCTGCATCAAGAATCGCTATCACCCCACAGACGGCCGATAGTCAGTGCCGGATGGTCTCCGATATGGTTCTGGTACTGATTGCGCCAGGGCTCCTTCCGATCGATCTGGGCCAAAGCGTCCTTAGGTCTGTGACCGGCTCGTCACAATGAAGACCGGGATACCAGACGCCGTCGTCAGCTAATACCCCGGCTTTCTCAACCCGACGCTTGGCCATATGGAGAACCACAGGATATAAGAAGATGTCGATGTCGCATTTGCGGGCCAGCATCCCTCCCAGAATGAACTGGCATAGGGTCTGCCAGGCCTCGCCCGCCCGACTCCGGCGCCACTTTCATTTTCTCTGGAACGAGATCAGGCCTTGATCATGTTGCTCTCGACCAGGAGGAAGCACTAGATAGTGCGTAGACTCCCAGATCACTTGGATGTAGGTTTCATTGAAAGCCTTCACTCAACCTAAGAACGAGTCGATCCACGCAGTCGACGCAAACATGAACCCCAGCTTGGGGCGGGCGAATACTTTCCATGGCTCATCTGCGTACAGACGGGCGATTTGTGGTGCTGTGACCAGGTCCGCCCGCCATGCAGAAGCGTCAGGAGCCTTTGGAGCTGGAGTAAAAAAAACAGGAGTCTGGGCGCGATAGAGATCGGGCTAATATATGCTTGGTCAGGGCAGATTGGTACAAGCTACCGATCTGCCACGACGACCATGGCAAAGTGGCATCCGAAGTCAGCGATGGGAGAGGTCGATCTCAGGCCAACAACCCTTTCTATCGGGCGTGATTGCGCAGCCCAGATGTGCCGGGCTGGAACGAAGGCAACGGTCCGGCCGACTTGCGCGTCGGTGCAGCACCATCACCCTGGGAGCTAATCGCCTTATTAGTCTCCGATGCAGACTTCGCAGGAACGGAACCTCGGCGTTGATCGGACCGAGACTTGGATAAAGCAGTGGTTAAAAAATCGGAATATCTCGATCCGCCCCCCGAGTCCTCTCCGGAGGAGACCTCTATAGGCTTGGTATGAGCGGCGCGGGGGCGCGAGGGAGCACGAGATTTGGGGATGATAGACTTGTCACCTGCATCCGATCTGGGGCTTGGGAGATGCGCCAGCGTCTTGGCTTTATTCTGGGGCACCGCTCGTTTCTCCTCGAGATCGGAGTCACGCGCTATTCCCCGCGCCCTTGAGACTTTCGACGCGTCCTTACGCTTCTTGGAAGTTTGCAAATTTTTGGGGTGCTTACGTTTGGCCAATGAGTGGCGTAGGGTCCGATCTTGATGCAGATCGAGCAGAACGGCCGATGCAGACCGGTCGGCGCTAGAGCATGCAGCCGGACGCCGGTGCAACAAGTCAGTCAACGGTTGGTAGCACCGATTTACGGCCGCCCAGCGACGATCTGATTCCTGGGTCCAGGCGTCTGATCGAGCCCGGAAGGACTCGACCTTCCCGATCTGCTCCCGGACCACGACCTGTAACTCGCCGATCTGCCTCTCGAGGTCACCATGTTGGGTGCGGAGTAAGGTCCGATCGGACTGGTCCACCAACCTCTGACGGTAGACCACCGCGAGCTGTTCCAGGAGATGTGATATGTATTCCTCCAATCGAGACAGATCGTGTCGTGCGCCGATCATCACGTCCAAGATCGGTCGGAGCTGATCGCGATGATCATGAGACTGCCGATCAGCCGTGAATAAGGCGTCGAACGTTTTGTCGATATCGGCGGGCAACCGATCCACATTCAAAGGAAGGTCAGAGCAGACCCAAGATGAAAACAGACCGATCGGCTTACCTCGCTTTGCTTGTTGGTCGATCTGGTCCCGGAGATGCGCGTGTTAAGCAGTCACCTCCTGCAACTTCGTGGACATGGGGATCAACGTATCCACCTCGTTCCGCAGTTGCAGGAGTGAAGAATACCTGTTGTCTAACTGGGAATGGAGCTCACGGACCGTTTTCCGGAGCTGATCGGCCTCGATCTGATTCCTGTCCGGTGTGTCGGACTCTGAATTGCTGAGAGAGCTGTCAGATCGGGCCGATATGGTCGGCGAATCGATATGGGGCGATGAGGAACGCAGGGAACCTGTACCAAAAAATGTCAAGAGAGGTTACAAGACGATCAGGTGTGTAAGTCAGGTACCTGGAGAAGGTGGACTCGGAGATCTGTCCATTGGTGAATTCCACTTCTATGAAGATCTGGATATGATGAGATCGGGCCGCTACCGTTTCGCGGCTGCCACACGACTCAGGGGAGGCTGTGGTGAAGCGGAATCAAGAACTTTGGTCGCTTCCGGTCAGCAGCAGACCGATCAGCTTATCGGCGATCGGATTGGTGGAAATCAAGGAGGCTTTTGGGCCAATCGTGTGCGGGAGGTGTCAAGAACACGGATTTTGGTAAGTCACATGATATGGCGTGCACTTACATATTTTTATGTTTTGTACATATTGGGGACCATAGGGGATAGTTTTTACTTAGTCGTTAATTTGCGTCGTTAATCTTCTTGGATTTTAATACCCGACGTCTTTAACACTCAACAAGAGGTCGTTACGCCTTGTACATCAGTCTCCTCTGCACGCCGCAGAGTGTTTGGGAGCGGAGGGTCGAGTAATCCCCTCCAGCTCATTATACCCGGACGGGAAGCGTTACAGACGCACTTGGCCCGCCGGAAGTCCCTCGACGGGAGTACACTTTGGTCGGCTTCTCAAGCTCAAGTTACGCACGTTTGGAACGTGTTATTAAGTCTTTTGGATTGTTACGTGGAGATATCGTTCGTGGAGTATATCACGTTCTCATTTGGATCTCCCTATTGGATTATTGGAGTTTTATTCTCATATTGGTTGGGCTCTACGATCGGTTGAGCGATCTGCCCTTTGGAGTATACTCACTCCATGTATAACTGGTCTGCCCGTACCCAGGGTGAAGAGTTCCGCCCGGGGTACACTACCCAGCACGGTCTCCCACATTTAGACCACAAGTCGATTCCCAGCACTGATCCACCGAGTGTGTTACCAGCCCATTCCATCGAGTACACAAGGTGAGATGAAGGAAAAATCGTACAGGGCGTCCTGTGTTGATGATCGGTCGTCTGCAAGCAGCGGACGATCAGATCGGATCGAAGGCGAAGGTTCGAGGGGTATCCCCCCGTATGTTGGAAGGCCGGGCACGATGGTTGTCAGGTTCTCGACACTACGGTGTTCGATTTGGAACTTGAATCCACCACAATGGCGAGGTATGATCCTCGAAGGGAGGACTACCTTAGCCATGCGCAAGAATTTATTGCTTGGGCGCAGGAACTGGAGGAAGACGCAGTTAAGGCTAATCCATCCCTTAAGTTGCAGGCGCATGCAGCAACATCTGGAAAAGGGCGGCGCGTATGATACGCGTGCGGTGGCGAGGGGCATATACAAAGGTATTGCCCCGAGAAGCATCGGAAGAATGGAAGTGATCGCAGCCAAGGGACGAGCCGTAGCGGCAGTGAAAAGTCGTCAAAGCGTTTCGTGCTTTCGACTATGGATACCACTATAGATGCATATGTTAATGCATGTGGTAATGAAAGTGGCGTTGAAAATGTTTGGATCATTGACAGTGGTGCAAGTAAACACTTGGTGTAGAACGCAAATTTATTAGAAGATGCAAAGGACTGTGGTCCTGATGATACTTTCGCCTTGCCGGATGGTGGCACCTTACAGGCGACCAAATTCGGACGGCTTACGTTGCGGACGTGCGACAAAAGTGAAACGGTCGTTATCTTGACCGAAGTATACTTCGCACCGCAACTAGCCAGAAACTTACTTTAACTTGGTCGAGTGCGTGAAAAAGGTTGCGCTATAGTTGATGATGGCCACAAGATGAGGGTGATGATTAAAGGTGAAAATAAATCGATGTGACGACGCATGGATCCGTTTTCGTTGCCAAGTTGAAAGCCGAAAGGGCGAATAATTTTTCGAAGGATTTCGGTGACATGGTTGCCAATAGAGTGTCGGAAGATGTCGGTCCAGACGTCCACAATGGCAGACTACACCACTTCCATATGCGTCTGGGTCACCTGGACTATGATACCATCGAAGGATTGGCCAGGGACCCCAGATCTGGTATTGCTCTGGCGGACACGGATATGCCAAATTGATTTACGTGTGCCGAGGGGAAGGCAACCAGGAAGGTGCAATCGAAGGTGGATTCGGACAGCAACGCCCCGATAGACCGCATCAAAGGAGTGATCTGCAGTGACCTCAAGGGTACGATCACTCCCCGTGACAGGCGAGGCAATCGGTATTTGGTCGTTTTTGTGGACCATCACTCAAATATGTGAGGGTCTTCGCGGCGAGAACCAAGGCCATGGCGGGAAGGATGCTCGGGTATTTCATCGCCTGGCTCGAAAACTAGTTTTCGTGCATAGTGCACGTATTTCGCACTGATGGAGGCGAAGAGTATCGGAACTTCGATCTGTTTCGCAAACAGACCGGTATCCGCCGCCAAGTGACTGAACCGGGAAATCCTGCCTCAAATGGCAAGGCGGAGCGAATGAACCGGACCATTTTCAACATGGTCCGGTGCATGATATTTGGGTCCTGTGTACCCCTAAACATATTGGTCGGAGGCGGATGAGTATGCTGCGTAAATACTCAACCGTAATCCGACAAGATCAAATATCGGGCGAATTTCGCCGCTGGAAGTGCTGACCGGAAGGCTGCCGGCAGTAAATGATAATGTGGTTTTCGGGTCCCCGTGCATGGTTTGGCGGGACCCGAAGAAGAAAACGTTGGCGAAGCACGCCGAGCGGGCCCTTATCCTAGGGAAGAGTGACGAAACAGAAGGTTTCAAGGTGTTATTGCTGAAAGACAGGGTGGTCGTGGTGACGAGGCACGTCACCGCGATTAAAAAGCTCAGCCCTGAGACCAGCTACAACGTGACCAAGGTGTTAGAAGGTGAACGAAACCAAGAACTGTAGGAAATAGTCGAATCGCGTTCGAGAAACGCCGATGTGAACACGCCAAGTTCAAGGCGTGAAAGTAGCGTAATACCGGAGCCTGAAACCACGTCAGGACCCGTCGAAAACACTGTGCAAGGCACTAGAAAGACGCGAAGAAAGCCGAAGAAGACGGATAAAGGGCAAGAGTATGAAGCATCGAGGGCCAAAAGGGCCGTTTCAAGCGATGAAATTCCGAAAATAATTGCCGAAAATGGTGGAAATGAGGAACGCTCTTTATGTGTCTACGCGATTTGTGAGCCAGGTTTAGAACCGTCAAGTGGATCAATGATACAACCGGATCCAAAAAATTATCGTGAGGCGCACGGCGGCCCACAAACGAAGATGTGGAAGCAAGCGGTAATGGAGGAGCTTAAGGCTCTCCAGGACCTCGAATTATGGGACTTCGTTCGTCGCCCTTAGGGCAAGGTACCTCTTCCGACCAAATGGGTGTACAAGACGAAAGTCAGTGCAAACGGGTCGGTTGAGAGATACAAAGGCGAGGCTGGTCGCCAGAGGCGATAAGCAAGTATTCGGCGCCAATTATTTTTTCACGTTTTCAACCGTTATGGAGTTGAATAATGTAAAGTTGCTCCTTGTGTTGGCGCAAGTGTGGGGGGTGGCGGCACGCCATGGCGATGGGCCAAGTTCCTACCCCAAGGCCAAATCCGAAGATGATGTGGAAATAGACTTGCAGGTGCCACAAGGCATGGATATTACGATGTACAAATTGCGTGATTTCGGTGTGAAATCACCAAAGGAACTCGCACTCGAGTTAAAGCGCAACCTGTATCGTCTGAAGCAGGCTGGGCGCCTGTGGAATCAGTGTCTGTGCGAGACATTAATGAAGTTTGGGTTTACGCAGTGTGTTACGGACACATGCATTTTCGTCAAGCACGAAAAAGGTGAAACGGTTGTAGTCGGAGCATATGTTGACGACCTCCTGGTTACTGGAACTAGTGAGAGGGTCGTGCAAGAATTTTTTTACGAACATGCAAGTATAGGAAATGAAAGACTTGGGGAGTGTTACCAAGTTTCTTGGCATCCGGATCCAAGGTGACCCGAGAAAAGGATACGTGCTGGACCAAGAAAGCACGATCAAAGAAATATTGAAGATGAACAAGATGGAGAAAATGAATCCAGCTCGGATTCCGGTGTTAATACCGGATGACGATAAGGAGTATCAGAAACTCCTGTTGGTGGAGCCAAAAGAGAATTTACCAAGTATCAAGCAATTTCAATCGCTCGTGGGAAGTCTGCTATGGGTCGCCCGGTGCACGCGTCCTGACAATTCCTTCGCCGTGCACCGAGCCACACGTAAGACCCATGCACCCACGCTGGGCGATTACAAGGTTGCCAAGATAATCCTCAAGTACCTTAAGGGAACGATTGATCTCAAGTTGGTTTTAAAACATGATGATGATATACCTATGTCGCTCCGGATTATGGTTTACAGCGATGCGGATTTCGCCGCCGACAAGGTGGAGCGGAAAAGTGTTTCGGCGATGGTAGTTTACGTAAATGGAGTTCTCGTAAGCTGGGCTTGCAAGAAGCAGACGGCGGTTGCATTGTGAATCGCGGAAGCGGAATTTGTCGCGGCAGCCATGGCCGGAAAGTAGGCGTTAGGGCTGCGAGATCTGGTCGCTGAAATTGGCATGCATTCCAAGACGCCGCTCATGTTTAAAATGGATAATCAAGCTGCAATACGACAATTGGAAGATGAGGCGAGTGCAGCGAACTCGAAGCACGTGGACATCAAGTTTAAAATTTCTGAAAGACTATACCAAGAAGGGCATTGTTTTGGCAAGCCACGTGCCGAGCGAAGAGATGTTAGCCGACCTACTGACCAAGGACTTGGGAGCGCAGAGGATTCAAGTGTTGCGTGCGGCGCTAGGCCTGCAGTGATGGTGTCACAGCGTCCGGTCTTCCAGGAGGAGTGTTGGAAGAGTGTGTATCCATTTTGGACTTTGCACTCTTCCGAATAGTGGAATCCCATTGGCTGTTCAGGTACGCCATACATTTTATGCACATAATAGCGGTTACAAGATTAAGTTGCATTAGTACTGGATAGCTACTTAAGTAACCATACATAATATACTTTACTTTCCTTTTTGCATTTATATAGTGAGTACACGCACTGAACTCTCTGTGGCTACTACGCGACGCACACCTCTTCGCATCTTCCGCTGATTCTCCCACGCTGAAACTTCGTCAGCAGGTTAATATTGATCGCGGGAAGTGCACTCAATTATTTTTATTGAGTTTTAACATACGCTACAAATGATGACGACAAATCGAATGAGCGCATTGAGAAGATGCATGTACTCACGTACGATTACCTATTGTAAACATTGGGTTGGTGCTGTGTTCTACGACTTCCTTACTTGTGCATCATGGGGTCCGCTTTGTCTGACCATGTCCGGGTTTAGGTGGATCCTCTTTATTCACGTCAAAACTAATAACAGCTGAGTTATTTATAGAGTGTCACGAGTTTAATGAGGAGGTGGGGGCCTTACGGCTTACCCTGAGGCCCCCTGCCTCAGGGTAGCATTGCTTTTACCGATTTACTAAAGACTTAAGTTCCGGTTGATAATTAATCTGCTGATCACTCAACCACTGTAGACAATGGGCGGCTGCGTGATAGGATAAAACCGCATGAAACCCATTCATCTCATTGATGACGTACCGGTGTACAACGCGACGTCATTTCCCTGACTATGTTATCGAGAAAGAGTTGTAGTCCTGACATTTTGGAAATGAACAAGCAGTCAATCCAGATTGATACATGTGTTATTCGCTCAAAGCTTTTTCCGATTTTCTTTTTTAAGCTTCTAAATTAGGACTTATCTTACGCCGGGACCACCACCCGCGAGGTTATTCCAAAAGAATCACCCTTTTGGCTCGAGGTGTTTCGCCTGTAAAGGGAAACAGGACAGGACCTTGTCTACTGCGTGTAATTGTTTTGTCCTGTTGGAAGTTGACACGAGTTGGGGGCACGTGCAACTTACCGGAATGGTGGTTCAGACCGTTAGCGCCTGACCACCGTTGGGATGTTTGTTTCTATGAAGAAGCGCGCCCTACTTGATCAGAGTAGGGGCGAACGAGGGCAGGATGTAATGTGACTTAATGGGTAAAAAGTATACTGAATATAAAATAGAATAGTACCTAAGATCCTAACCTAGAACTTAATAATAGATAAAATCCTAAAGTACCAAATATGCAATAAATGCAAATGTGGCAACAATGGTCGCGTAAACTAGGGATTTGAATGCAGCCTAACACCAGGCTTCACACATGCGTAGCGTAGCAAATTCCCACACTCCTTCCGCGAACATCGTGCCTCTCCTTGTGCAAACCATCATTAGCATTAGCCCAGTCCAATTTTGCTGCGTAAACGGGAGACACGTGCTGCACATAGTGGCTTCGTCAGAAGATCCGCGATCATATCATCACTGGCCACGTGCAGTGGTCTCACCGCTTCGCGCTTGACGTAGTCTGTAACGGAGTTACATTCGAGTTACATTTAGTGTTGGTGTACATGAGTACACTACGGTTGAGGTCAGTATTGACTGGTTTGAAAGGTTTCGAACCTTTGGTTATTTTAACCAATCAGGGCAGGGGCCCTTGGTGCGGTGGTGTGTCAGCCATCCACGTGTCAGTACACAGGTGTGTACACTACACTTAGCTAGGTACGAATTAGGAATATTCTACTTAGTATTACATATAGTTTATATTAGTTTAAATTAATTTAGGCTAATTACATATTAAATATATTCAGTTTACATTTCACTCTATTTAGCGGACGCGCGACCTCGACCGGTCGCGCGCGCAGTGAGTGTTGTAGGTAAGAGGGAGCCCTCCCTTTTACTTACATCCCGTAAAGGGAACACAGACGTTAAGGCTAATTAGTAAACCAACCCGGGAATCTTGGCCCCGAGTAGGAGATCTCTCCTACTAAGACCTTTATAATGGCGTATCGGCTAAGTAGCGGTAGACACCGCAGAGGAAGAGTCTTCCTCTGTGCGCTAGCCGCACCGTGCGTATACGCACCGGCTACATCTGGTAGCACTCGTAGTCAATCCAACACCTGTGTTGGTAGACTAAGGCATCCTCTGCAAAGGATGAATCAGGACGATTGGGATAGTTTGACCCTCGTCCAGCAGGAAGCCTTTAAAAGGCTGTTACCCTTAATGGGTGACGAAGGCATTAAGCTCCTAGTGGAGCAGGGCCTTGAGGGCGTAAAGGCAAGGGTAAATGCCCTCATCGCTCATGCGGCGAGTTGTAGTGGAGGTCGTTCCACGTGCGTGCGGCCCCCATTATCATTAAAAATAAAGGAGTTCACCGGGGGAATGGTGGCATCCTTTACGTGTGGTTGCGAGAGGTCGAAACGGCCTTCGCCACAGCGAACATGACCGCTGATCACTTGCAAGTGGGACTTGCACTGACCCATCTTACGGGCAAAGCCCGTACATGGGCGTTTACATGCTCGGAATCAGTCATGGACGTGTTTCCAACATGGAAGGTCCTTAAGCAGAAGCTTATGGACATGTACGCAACGCCTGATCTGGTTTTCCAGAATCAACTGGCGTTTATGAGGTGCCGTCAGGGCACTAGGGACCTGGAGACATATATCCAGGAACTTAAGACCCTGTTGGCAGAGATGTACGCGAAAGCGTATTCGGACGATGTGTCCATCCCCGTCTTCATGGGAGGACTGAGAGAAGGGCCAGCACGTTCGGAATTGTTCCGATGCCGACCCGAATCCCTGGAAGAGGCATTCAAGATGGAGCTCAACGCCGAGAGGAACTTCCGTTCCTCTAAGGTGGGTCCCGAACCCATGGACCTGAGTCAGGTCGAAGCGGAGGAGAAACCTCCCGCTAAGAGTCATTCGGACTCTTTTTCACAGAGCTTCTAGACAGAGCTCTTGGCTATGTTGCAGCGGCGAGGGCCGCTGAGATGCTTCCTGTGTGGGAGCATGGATCATCTGAAGAACAGATGTCCAAAAAATCCCCAGCGAGACACTCGCTACAAGGGACCAACGATGGGGAAAAAGCCCTTGTCCAAGCCGTCGGGAAACGACGGCTCCCAGTAGGTGCGGGGCGCCCTACTGGGGGACCCCTCAGTGCTGTTAAGCCCCAGGGTAGGGGACGACAGCACAAAGCCCCGAGGGAAACGGTGCTTTCTAGCACCGAGTTGGTGTACCAGCCAGGTTTGCTGGTAGTCCTTGCGGACGTGAAAGGCTTTTATAAGCCTTGTAGAGTCTTGATAGACTCTGGAGCGTCTGACAATTATGTCAGACGAGCTTCTGTGGAGAAGAGTCGGCTGTATTCCGAGGCCCTAGAGGCACGTTCTCATGACGTTGTCACGGTCCGTCTTGCGACGGGCGTACAGGTTTCTGTACCCAAGGTCTCGATTGACCTTAAGCTGAAGTTTGCAGACTTCAAAACCTTAGAACGTTGCCTAGTCCTGGATTTGGACCCTAGGTATGACCTCATTCTGGGCATAAAGTTGCTGGAACGCCACGAGCCATGGATAGACCGGAAGTCTAAGTCCATTGGCTCAACGCACCCGCGATAGGGTGAAGCATTGGCGAGTCATGAAACACCTTTGCTCGATCGCAAAATCGATTCTGGCGAGAGATTCCAGAGATTGGGATGTCTGAGATGATCAGTCCCAATGAGGTCAAGGAAGTGTTCCTTGACGAGGAGGATTCGGCGGTTAATCCCCACGCCGTTAACAGCTAGACTGGTGAGTTACCAGTAGTAGAGGTGGATTCCTCTGAGGTAACTCCAGTGGTAGGGGTAGAGACCCATGTGGTTAAGCGCGAGGCGCTTCCAAGCAAAGAGACCCGTAGTTCGTCTCTTTTGCACTTAGGAAATGATTCCGACCACGCCGTTATAGGCGAGACTGGCAAGTCGCCATTGACAGAGGTGGATTCCTCCTCTGAGACGACTCCTGTGGTAGGGGTAGAAACCCCTGTGGTTAAGCGCGAGGCACTTCCAAGCGAAGAGACCCGAAGTTTGACTCTTTCGCACGTCGTAAATGATTCCGATTACGCCGTTATAGGTGAGACCGGCGAGTCACCGGTGGTAGAGGTAGAGACCTCTGTGGATAGGCGCGTGGCGCTTCCAATAGAGGGGGCAAATGACTCCCCCCACCTGGGTGTCGGGATGAGTCCTGAGGCCAGTAGTCAGCAGTCCTATAGGATGCTGAATAGTGTGACAGGTGTTGTCACAGAAGGCGTAAGCCTAAACGGTTGACTGGGGTAGGCTAACTGTTGTCGTTGGAGGAGATGTCCTTCAACGAGTTTAAGACTGCTTTGAAAGCAGATGAAATCGACGAGGTCGTCGTGTTGCGTCCGGAAGAGGGGTTAAACTCCTCATCCACGATGGACGAGTCAGTTTTGGTGAAAACCAAACAGACATTAAATGCCCGCGGCCTCAAGATCCTCGCGGATCCTGAGGACCCTTACCATTCCTTACTAAAGGAATTTGGAGATGTCATTAGTGACAACCCGCCGATGGGGTTACCACCGGATCGGGGAGTCCGACATGAAATTTATTTGGTTCCCGGAACCAAATACTGCGTCACTAGGCAGTGGCCTCTCCCCAAGGAACAATGCGACGTCATCGACGCATTCTTCAAGGGGAAAGAAGAGGCAGGGATGTTACGGGAGAGTAAGTCTCCCCACTCATCTCCCACTTTTTGTGTTCGTAAACCGAACGGAAAGTGGCGCATTGTGCATGCGTATAACACGCTGAATTCAGCTACTGTACCCATGCAGACTCCGATTCCTCGGAAGTACTCCAGAACAATATGGCGGGCTGTACTGTATACAGTGCCATAGATCTGGTGGACGGGTATTATCAGGTGCTCATGCGAGCGTCCGATATTCCGCTGACAGCGGTTAGCACGCCTAGTGGCATGCTGTGGGAGTGGATTGTTATGCCACAAGGGCTTTCAAATGCACCAGCGACTTTCAATCGCTTGGTGACTCAACTCTTCCGCCCTCATAGGAAGTACACTCAGACGTACTTCGACGATATATTCGTCCATAGTCGTGCGGAAGGCGACTCGTCTGATGTTCAGGCGCATCTGATACACCTTCGAGCAGTGCTCGAATGTATGCGAGAGCATAAGTTATATGCGAACGCATCCAAATGTATATTTGGTGATGAGGAAATTCCTTTCCTCGGATGCTTCATCGGTAAGGATGGAGTGCGGGCGGATCCCGCGAAGGTGAAAGCCATTGTAGAGTGGCCTTCGCCTGTAAATCTTATAGATTTACGGAAGTGGCTTGGATTAGCCAACTATCTCCACAAGTACAGCGAGAACTAAGCTGAAATGGCGAATCCATTGACCGACCTTCTTAAGAAGGATGTTGATTGATGTTGGGAAACCGAACACCAAAACACTTTTGAAGCGGTTAAGGGGATCTTGTTAAAAGCTCCCGTTCTTTCTCTCCCAGACTCTGGGAAACCATTTAGTGTCGTCTGCGACGCCTCCGATTTCGCAATCGGATGTGCTTTGTTACAAGCAGACGATGCAGGAAGGGAACGCGTAATTGCGTTTGAGTCGAGGCAGCTTAAAGCTGCAGAACGGAATTATCCCGTTCATGACAAGGAGCTACTTGCAATGAAGTAAAGAGACTCAAGAAGCAAGCCAGAGGTCAGAAGGAGAGATTATGGTTCACCTACTCGGCTCAAAGCCGTTCGTGGTTTATACTGACCACGCGTCCTTACGAACAGCGACAAAGTCGCCTCATCTCTCGCAACGTATGGCCTGTGGATCTCCTTCTTTGCGGAGTACAACTTTGAGGTTAAGTATAAACCTGGAAAGCAGAACGTGCTTGCAGACGCGTTGTCGCGTCGTCCCGATTACGAGCTCGCTCACGCGACATTCGTCACCACGTCTGTGGTGGATCTCATACGCCAGGCGTATGAGAAAGACCCACAACGTATGGCGCTTATCAGCGCGTTGGGTGAAAAGGGTCTTGGATCGTCTGAGCCAACCCTGTCAAGTCGAGCTAAAGCTCGTTTACACCGTTACAGGTACTGTGACGGTCTGCTATTTTATAGCACGAGCGCGGAGGACACTCCGCGGGTGGTAGTTCCTCATGATGAGGAACTGAAGTATAGAGTCCGCTTTGAGGCACATGACGCCCCTACCGGGGGTCATTTAGGTCGGGATAAGACCTACAGCGCTTTAAGCGCTTTGTATTGGTGGCCCAACATGTATAAGTGGGTCGGTGCGTATATAATCACCTGTGAGACGTGTTAGAGGGTTAAACCCTCTGCAAGTTCAGCTGCGCCTTTGGCGAGCTTATCGGTTCCAACGGAGTGTTGGAAATCCATTAGCATGGATTTTATCTTCGGTTTTCCGAAGGATAAGGCCGGGAACACCGGCATATTGGTCTTTGTAGACCGATTGAGCAAGATGGCTCACCTGGCGGCGGTTCCAGAGTCCATAGATGGACAAGGAACAGCGAAAGTGTTCCTAGACCGTGTCTTTAGACAGAATGGTATACCCGATTCCGTTGTGTCGGATCGGGATCCCCGTTTTACGGGACAATTCAGGGGAGCGTTGTTTAAGGTGCTAGGCACCAAGCTCCTCATGTCCACTGCGGATCATCCGCAGACTGACGGTCAGACGGAACGCGTTAATTGCGTTGTGGAGGATATTCTCCGGAGTTTATGTCCGGATTCTCCAAAGAGTTGGAGTGAGATGCTTCCGATGGCCGAATTTGCTATAAACAATTCGCTACATGCATCTACGGGGTTTACCCCGTTTTACGTGAACGGATTGGTGAATCCGAGGGTTCGGTTGACGCCACGTGTGTGTGGCCCAGGGCTTGAGGGGGGAGGATTCCCCGATGTCAGCCCTGTTTCTGTGCGAAAGCACATCGATAAGTTTTTATCGACGCGCCTTAGTGTCTTAAGACACGTCTGCGATGCCATGGCGGAAAGCCAAGACAAGCAGAAGGAGCAAGCTGACCGCAGGGACGGCGTAACAAAAGGGTGTGCAAAGTGGTAGAAAGTGTTTTATTAAACGCTAAAAATCTTCCTACACATGCAGTTTCAAATGTGTTGCGTAATAAACTGCGCCCCAGGTTTGTGGAACCCTTTAAGGTACTAGCCCGAAAGGGCTTATCGCATACTTTGGACATCCCGAAGGTGATGCGTACGCATCCAACCTTTTATGTCGGTATGCTTAAACCATACCGGAACCCTGAGGCGGGTCCCCTCTCGGAGGAGGGTGAGAGGCCGGATAGCCGAAAGGCGCGACAGGTCGGAACATCTCCGATAGGGTTCAAATACGACCCTGAAGCTCCGCAAGGAGAGACTCGAGAGAGGCAAGCCGCCCCTCTATGCGTTCATTCGCACTCCCTTCGTTGCGGAGTCCCTCTGAGCATCTTGGATGCGACGGTTGTGCCGATCACAGCGCTCGTGGAAGTCACGTCGCAATAGCGCGACCCGCTCCTCCAGTGCTCGATACGGAGGTCACTCCACATTACCATGTGGAACGCCTGATGGCTCGACGCCATCACCGGGGTGAGACCCAGTACCTGGTGAAGTGGAAAGGGTATCCACATTCCCAGAGCTCGTGGGAATACGAGACTCCCATGCGGCATGATTGCCGTGAGGTCGTTGACGCTTTCGAGCGGGAGAATCTCACTGAGAGTCAACGACCAAAGGGGCTGAATAAGCCCCTTCACTGCCAGTAGTTGGGAGTTCGCCGGAGGCAGATGCTGTGCTTCATTGCTCTCCGGCACCACATCAAGAGCAGAGCGCGTATAATAGGAGGCAGGTAGTTGCCCTTGCGCTTTGGCCCGAGCATATGCCAAGCGTAGCGCCCTCTCTACCCAAACGTCGTGTTCGGAAAAAGCTGTTGTACAGCGCATCAAAACTGGGGAGGCGTTTCTCCCCTTCCGCCCAAGCGCGGAATGCCTGTTCTGCGTATTCAACGCTTTCGTCCCTCAAGAGAACAAAGGTAATCTCGCGGATGATATCCACGAGGACACCGCGTGCCTGCTTCCCGAGGCGCGTTCGGTAGTACTTAACGGTATAATGTTTGGGCGTTAGTGGTCGGACCCGGAGTTGGTTCCGACGCGCGATTTCACGCGGCAGTATAGCCGCTGGACCAGGGGTATAGGAGGCTAGACTCCTCCTGAACGCCTTCTTAGCTCTCTTTTGAGGGTCACGAGGTCCCTTCCGTACCCGTACGGCACGTCGGGCATCTTGAAACAAGGACGGTTCATTGGTGGTCGTCGCCTGTGGCAACCGGGAGGTATCACCCCTAGAGGGTAACGATGGCGCACGAGTTAGTGCGTTTTCCCCACGTGTGGGGAATGGGTTGGATGACCGACAGCGCCGTTCGGCGCTGTCAGCGTGGCCAGCCGTTGGGGAGATCTCCCCAAGGGCATCCACTTCCTAGTTGTCGGAATAGTTGTCGGAATAGTTTTCGTCCATAGCACCACTGAAGGTGTACAATGGACAGCCAGAGGTACTGGCGTTGGACTTCTCCAACAAGATTTTGATTATTGCGTAAGCAATAGTCTTGATGGGGGAGGATGTAACGGGGTTACATTCGAGTTACATTTAGTGTTGGTGTACATGAGTACACTACGGTTGAGGTCAGTATTGACTGGTTTGAAAGGTTTCGAACCTTTGGTTATTTTAACCAATCAGGGCAGGGGACCTTGGTGTGGTGGTGTGTCAGCCATCCACGTGTCGGTACACAGGTGTGTACACTACATTTAGCTAGGTACGAATTAGGAATATTCTACTTAGTATTACATATAGTTTATATTAGTTTAAATTAATTTAGGATAATTACATATTAAATATATTCAGTTTACATTTCACTCTAAAGTGCAGTCGCGCGACCTCGACCTGTCGCGCGTGCAGTGAGTATCGTAGGTAAGAGGGAGCCCTCCCTTTACTTACATCCCGTAAAGGGAACACAGCCGTTAAGGCTAATTAGTAAACCAACGCGGGAATCTTGGCCCCGAGTAGGAGATCTCTCCTACTAAGCCCTTTATAAGGGTGTATCGGCTAAGTAGCGGTAGACACCGCAGAGGAAGAGTCTTCCTCTGTGCGCTAGCCGCACCGTGCGTATACGCACCGGCCACATAGTCCTTCAGGAACTTGAGCTTGACATCAACGTGCTTTGATGCTGGACCCCTCGCCTCGTCCTCCAACTGCCGAATTACTGCTTATTGTCCATTCGTAATAACATAGGCATCTCCACTTTAACACCAATCTCTTCCAGCAACTCCTTCAAAGCTAAAATTTCTTTTCCACCAACCGCGGCGGCAACAAACTCCGCTTCGTTGTTGATAATGCTACTGCAACCTGCTTTCTGCACTGCCAACCAACAACCATTCCGTTCAGAAAAACCACGCAACCACTCACACTCTTCCTGTCTGCCTTATCACCCGCAAAATCTGAATCCGTGTATCCGACCAACTGCAAACTGTCTTCATTCCTCGCCTTACAATCCAAACGTAACTTGAGCTCCTTCGATCCTTTCAGGTACCGCAATATCTTCTTGTCTGGCTTGTAGTCCGATAGTGTGGGTGCGTGTATGCGTCTTGTAACACGATGCACTGCAAACGAAATGTCCGGTATTGTGCACCTAGAAATCCATAGCAAACTCTCAGCTATTGATTGAAACATTTTCTGCGTCGTCACACCTTCCGCTCCGTCTTTGGTAAAAAATTGTCATCTTCACCAACATTGTTAGCATCCACAATCGGTAATTGTACTGGGTTAGCATGATCCATCTTGTACTTGAACAATAATTCGTCGATCATCTGCTCTTGATCCATGGTATATCCAGTGGCTTGACTTCCGCCAATACGTATCCCGAGAAACTTTTCGACCGTTCCGAAATCTTTTAACTCCAATACTTGCATCATCTAAAAAAACTTGTCAACCAGCTGCACCGTCGTTACAGTCACTAGTAAGCCATCAACGTAAGCTCCAACAATCACAATGCCTTCAACATCTTTGCGTGAAAATATGCACGTGTCCGTCATGTATTGGTCGAACTTCAAATCAATCAGCGTCTTACGCAGCAACTCATACCACATTCGTCCAGCTTGCTTTAGTCCATATAGGTTCCTCTTCAAACGTAAAGCCAAACACTTAGTAGAATCCACTTCAAAACTTCGTAAAACTTCATCCTTGATCACCATGCCTTGAGGTATCTTCAACAAAATATCGAAGTCTTTCTCCGTATGCGCCTTCGGATACGCGCTTGGTACATCTTCGTGCCGTGCCGGCACATTCAACACTTGAGCCATCGCCAGCACTACCTTGACGTTGCTAAGGTCCATCACAGTCGAGAACGTAAAAATAAAATCCCGTCCGTGAACTTGATTGTCTCCACGTGCCGCGAGTCTCGCCTTGTACCTTTCTATAGTTCCATCTGCTTTAGTCTTCGTCTTGTATACCCATTTCGTAGGTATAGCCTTCTTGTCTTGACACTTCACGACTTCCCAGGTATCCATGTCCTGTAAAGCTTTCAATTCCACTTCTTCAGCCTCCTTCCACTTGCGTGTGTCGTCTCGCTTAGGTGCTTCGTTGTAGCTACTTGGGTCCTTCGAATATCTTGACTTGATTGCTACGTCATCCGGCCCCATCACCGCGTATACAGACAACGCGTGTTCTTGCACACTTGTGCTCCCTTCAACTTCATCGTTCACTTCAGTGACGGATCCTTCCATCCCAGACTTTTTCTTCGTCTTCTTCCGGCTTAGCGTGTCCTTATACGCCTTGAGCTTTGCCGTTTCTTGTGTCGCGCGCTTCGGTCTTGCGCTATCCTTCCTTGGGGTATTCTGTACCTGTTCCACCCCATCATCAACACGCTCCGGCACACTCTTATCTCGTTCTTCCGCAATATTTTCTTCTTGATTTTCGTCATTCGTATCCGTTTCGTCAAACGCGGGGTCATCACCCGCTAACGCTCGCGTCACTTGTTGACTTGCTGTAATGGGGTGCCATTACATAATTTATATTCAAGTTAGAATATCACAGTTTGATTTCAGACGCGTTGTCTGAAATTTAAATAAGAGATTATTAGTTATTATAATCTAAGAAGGAAAAGTCGATTCGGTATAAATACCGAATCCTGCAGGTTAACTAATAGTACAGTTAGTTAAAGACTTGATATTATTATATTA
>CM047587.1:42866109-42881409 GCA_026184515.1 Peronosclerospora sorghi | reverse complement strand
AGCAGGTGATTATTGATCGCGGGAAGTGTCCTCAAGCTTTTTATTAAGTTTTTAACAGCACAATGTACTGTCGATTCCACGCGTTGATCGACGCACTGGACTCCTTCCGTACATGATCACAAACTCTGCCTATGAAGATAGTTGGTCTATTCTACTTATATATTATAATTGGGTAGGACTATTTGAGGTAGCAATTTGCATACGTTTCGTCTAGGGTCAGCCTGCGGTCACACACACCCTATGCTCCGGTCACCTCCCCCTCCCTTTTACGTGAGGTGTGTGTGTGACACCAGACTCTCCCTATAATCTACTAGCTGTAGGGCGCGTCCGACTACGACGGGCACCCCTATAGGCGAACGAAGTTCGACCTGCTACAGCCAACCTTTATATGACATACTTTGTAAGAAATTTATACATTTAGGTACATGAACATCAAAGCACTTTCTAGCAGCTGAAATTGTCAGTGACTCGAATGTCACGGTGACTGCGCCAGCGGTACTGCGCAGAATTCAGCCAATCAGGAATTTAGCGTTAGAACGTCGTAGCTGCATCCCTCGATATCACTCGAATGCCATACATAGATTCCCATTTCAATTGATATTGTATTTATTTTCTGTAACTTTTTGACATGCTAACAATGTCCTTATTCTGAAAAGACCTACGAAACACGTGGGAATTGTTGGCTGGTAGCTAAGAGAGCTATGCAGCCGCACTATAGCAGTAGACAAGAAAATCGGAAAGGCTCGCTGCCAAGAACAAGTACGTTTTGTCGCACCTCCTTTGCTTTTGTCGCGTCAATTTTCGGGAAGCTCAAGGCAATTATATTTGAAATCGACCAATCAGAGCCCAAATAGCTCTCATTTCATATGAACTTTATTTTGGGGATATTTCAATTGTTGGATTGGGCATTCTTACCCAATTTAATGCCAATTACCCAAAATAAAGAAGGCTGGCTCGCAACGACGCACCATTTCTAGTGAAAGTGCACGTGGCACATCACGCGGCTGATCAAATTTCTACCATTAGCCAATTGCGTTCTTACTTCTAACCACTTAACGTCTTGATGTGGATTAGTAGCACGTGATAACCATTATACGGACTACCATGTTAATTCTCGACTGGCCTTATTTCCACGTATAACCACCTTACTTTGAAGTATCACACACGACGTTATTTGTGGGGACCGAACACGTGTCATTGGTCAATAACTCGTTTCTCGCCCATTTGCAACAGAGTGACGTTCCCCTCGCCCCCGCGCGCTTCGTGACCCGCGGGGGCGCGTCCTTCCCTTAAAACGACCTCACGTTGGTTCCATGGGAAGGACGCGCCGACAGTCGACGGACGCTCCGGCCACGTGCCACGTGGTCGTCCCATGACGTCCACTTCCATCTTTGGCTCTCGCTTGACGCACGTTGCGCCACTGGAAGCGATCGATCGTAGCCCGCGTCTCTTCCCCCCCCCAATCAGACGTGGCTTTTCATTCGTTCCAGGTTAACCCCTCGTCCCTCTATGTGGACTATGCCCGCACCGGCCGCGCGGCGCGGCGAAGCGGGACGCGACGCGTCCTTGGTCAATCATTCGTTTCTCGTCCATGTGCAACAAGTGATGATCCTGTCGTCGCCGCGCGCGTATTGTTGTGATCCCCCGGGCCGCGCTGCCTGCCCACGACGACGTTGCGGCGGGCCACGGGCAGCGTGCAGATCGTGACCGACGGCCACGTCCATCTTGGGCTATCGCTTGACGCATGGCGCACAACGGGACACGCGGAGCCCGTGTCTCGACGCGGCCGCACGCCCGGACGGGCCGTTTTGTCCTTCGTGCCATGCAGGCCCGTCGTCCCTCTATCCCGTCCCGCACGTCCCGTTTGAATTGTTTGACCACGAGATTGCGCTCGAGAGCACGCGGTCGTCGCGCGAGGCGGCGAACCCGCACCCCAAAGTCTTCGTGGATTCTGCGCCGCGCGAGTTTCGTGCGATTCGCGTCGCGTTTGGCGCATCGGATGAAAAAGATCTGGCCAGTTTTCGGACCACGGCGAATGAACGCGTGAGTGCCGGCTCGAGTGGCGCGTGTATGTTTTTCTCGGGCGATGCATCGCTCTTGATCAAGAGCTTGAACGAGAAGGCATGTCGCGCCTGATTCGGCTCTTTGGCTGTGATTGCGTACGTCTCTATGGCCGTAATTTCTACTTTGCCGTCATGTCGAGTGTCTTGTATAGAGACGACCTCACGGCGACGATTTTGGAAAGGTATGACATGAAAGAGTCGTCGATTAATCGTCTGGTCCGTCGCGCTCAACGTGGTGATCGCGTCACGTGTGCGGAACGTATACGTATGGAGGAAGCCATGAGAGTGCGCAGGAGGAAAGAGCAACACTAGCGATTAAGCGCGTACCGTCAGATGAGGGGTCATCGACAGAGCTTCATAGGTACAACGTACACCCTGAGGCAGCTCGGAGAATACCAAACTGGCGCGAACTGTTTTTCTACGAGGATCATCCCGTTGCCTCGTCTTATGTGGATCTACGTGTAGACGTACCTGGACGCTCCAACCGGATTGTTTGGAAACTGTTTGCAACGTCATCAAGGTAAACTAACCCGAAGCCTATCGACAGAAAAGGAGGCAACTGGATGATTCCGCAACAAAGTCATTTCCTTCCGACTTGGCATTCTCGGAGCTACAGCAGCGGCCACGTTGAACATATGAACGCTGTCGATGGCGACGCTTCTGACGGTACGTGCTCTATCGGTGGTCTTGCTCTTTCATTCTGCGACTCTTGATTCGCCTCTCATCTCCTCGCAGAATCCGATTGCCTTCGTCCTCTGGTGGACTACTTTCTTCTCCATCTCGAATCACAATCCCGGATCCTTCGCTCAAGACAGGAATGGACAGAGTGGAAACTGGTTGCTGAGACGAGCTCGGCAACGATGGCAACCGAAGTGACGTTGCACATGGTTAGAGACAAACAAACGGTGGGGTCTTGCGTGGGGAAGATTTGAGACTGACGATAGAAATCTTGTACCCAAATGTTTGGGCCCATGAAGAGAGCAAACACTTTTGGAAAAGGAAAAGAGAGAAGCAGGGGATGGTGGTCTCAAAGGTTACACATTATATCCTATATGTTGTCAGAAACAGGTAAACTGTTGGCCTCTTGATGAATGGAAGATGGAGAGGGTCACATCCTACTCTCATCCTTTTTTCCCGTTTTGAAAAAATAAAACAAAATTAGGAGTCAACCTCAAATTACATGAAATTCTCGTTACAAACTCCGGCTGAAGTATCATCATCGCACAAGACCCAAAAATAGGTATACTCAAGTTTTTGTGTTTTTTATGTCGGACTATAAATGGCTTAAGTCAAATATATTCACTAACGATCTGAATCACGCACACGACGTTCATAAACTAAAGCTCCGGGGCGGTATTAAATCCTTCTGATGCACAATACTAAGTTGACAAAGAAGAGTGGTCGCTTAACGGCCAAAGTTTTCGCCATAAGTAACCTCCGATAAAGGCGCCGGCAAGATATATCCTTTGTACGACGTTTTTTGACATATTCTTCCAAGTGGTAAAGCCCATCCACTCAGTTGACAGCATGGAGATGTGCACGTAGTGTTAAAACTTAGCATCTCCATGGTAAGCACGCCTGTGGTCAGACTCTAATCGTTAGCCAAGACGAGGTGATCAAGAGCGACTATTACATATTCAGTGATGGCCTCGATGCGGTTTGCTTTAGTTGAGTACAAAGATGTCGTGACGAGAAATATAGCACGCGTAACTAAGAGACGCGACTAGAAAAATGGATTGGTAGAGAAACTGTCGGGGCTCAAATGGAGCCAAGAAACGTTTCCCTGGGTGATATTGTTCGCTGTCACTCATATTCGTCGAGGCGTACTGCTACGTGCACGCTCCAGCTACCTTAACAGTACTTACGCGCGTAGTTCCACAACAAGACGAAAAAAGCAGAAAAAATGTAACACCAGTAATAAAATGTAAACCAACTTTATTATCCACGTTATATCCACTTAGGATTCCACTTTAATCGAAACGAGACCGTAACAAACTCCACACTCCAGCCGAAAAGTCAGCGTACTTCACTCCACTTGTGTACTTGCGCGAGATAAGTCAAAATTCAAAGTGATTTTATTAGTATTAAGATTAAGACTTAAACTAATAATATGCATATATGTAAGTTGGTGTACCTAGCATAAGTTATGTACAACACACCATGATTTCATCGAAAGTCGCCAAAAAACAATTGACGCGACGCGAGGTGCTGCAGGAAGTGCGCGCCCTTCCAATACTTCCTACGTGGACTTTCTAGTCGTCCAAACGAAGAGGTTTATTATCGTCGCTGTGCAACGCTGTCCGAGGCAATTACCGTTTCATTGGACATTGACCTCCCTCATCCTCAGAAATTTTCGAGAGGAAATTAGCACGACAGACCGAGGTGCAGGTCGTATGAGAACAGTCGTCGAAGTCGTTGAAACAATGGTCCAGAACTGATGGACGTCAGTAGCGTTCAGATTCCGTCTCGTGACGAATGCCGCCGCAGAAATTTATTCTTTGAGTGTGTAAATCCAAATCACCGATCTGCTCAATGTAATTAACTCCAAACGCGCAACGATAGAGGAAATAATCGTTCAGGTCGGAGCAATTAACAGCATGTGAATCGTCATCATGTCAACAATATGGACAGCCGTGAAGACGAGCAACAGACAATCGTGTACGATCGCGTCACGATTAATGCCGCAAATGCCAATTAAAGCCCGAGGTTCAGCCTGTTTTCTTCTGAGTTAAGCAACTCTGGATTGGACACACAATTGCAGGGTCGACAGCTAGTCCGTAATGGAAGCATGGCAATAAATCCTTTAATATTTTAATCGACTCTGGTGCGTCAACAAACCTTATCAAACCTGGTTTGGCAACGAAAATATTAAACTCGCAAGAGGTAGAAGCACTTTTTGATGGAACGTGGACGTCGAGTCATCCCACAAAGAAAGTGGAATATATCATTCGTGAAGATGGCATGGAGTTTTCAAAGATGTTGTTTACTGAATGGGAACTACCGGAAACACATGACGTGATATTTGGTCAACCGTGGTTCACCAAGTACAATCCACAGATATATTGGCGCACGCAACAGATTGAAGTTGCAGCCCTTACGAAATTCGAAGACATATATGGTCCAACCTTCCAAGAGAAGATTAAAAGTGGAGTCTACGATGAGTTATATCATTTGAAGATATCCAACGTCGAACTGTCAGAAGCACTGAAGGAGTTGAAACCAGTTCTGGAAAAAATCAAGGACAAATTTCCAGAACAGCTCCCGGATGAAATGCCGTCTAATACAGTAGTTACCTTCGATTTGCAAATGAAGCTTGAAGCAGTGCCGATATCCCGTTCCCCTTCCATCTCTCGAAGTTTGAACAGGAAGCATTGTAGCAATCGTGGAAAGGAATATACGGAAATGGTGGATAGAGGTATCAAACTCCCCATAGGTCTCAATATTTTTGGGATTCCCAAGAAAGATCCTACTAATACAGGAAAATTCCCAAAACGCGCCGAAAGTCTTCGAAGTGGAAATTCGAAGATCCCCATTCTTTGGGTGATTGACTGATGCTATGTGAATAGCATGTCAGTCGTGGCAAAAATTCCTTTGCCATTGATCGAAGACCTATTCGACCGTATGGTTGGTTGAAAGTATTTTACGCTGCTTGATCTCGCACAAGGATACCTTCAAATGGTAGTTTTGCCGTCAATCGACCGTATAAGGTTTTCCAAACCCATAAAGAAACGTATCAGTGGTGTGTTGCACCAGTGGGCTTATCTGAAATGCCTGAATTTTCGTCACGTCTTATGCGAACATTGTTTGATAAGTTGGGAGACTTTGTTGTCGTGTATATCGACGATATATGCATCTTCTCGCGTACAGTGGAATACCACGTTAAACACGTTTGCGCAGTATCCAAGTGTTGCGCACGGAGAAACTATATGCTCGACTCTCCAAATGTGCATTTGGTCGTAAAGAAATTGCGTTCTTAGGACACACGGTTTCCAAAGATGGTCTACGAGTCAACCTTAAGAAAACAGAATCTATAGCAACGTTCCAATCATCGACATGTCGCAAGGAGTTGCTCAGTTTTCTGGGATTAGCTGGATATTACCGTAGATTCATCTGTGATTTTTCAAAGATCTCAAGTCCTTCGATATTTAACCAATGGAGTTTGGGTCGAGATCAGCTAAGAGCATTTGCAGCATTGAAAGCACTTCAGCCGTCGCCTACTCTGAAGTTGCCGGACTTTAGTCACCCGTCCAGTGTGACATCGGATGCTTCTGGATTTTGCATTGGTGGAGTTATGTCACAGAAAAGACCACGCCATCTCGTTTTAATTAAATCATTTGGGTCCCCATGAATTAAAATGCCTGATCATAAGAAGGAGCTCTCAGCCATCAAGACCGCTCTGGAGAAATGGCGTCCGTATCGTCATGGAAGACATTTTGCAGTCTATACTGACAATTCAGCATGAAAACGGATGCTTCATCATCCAAAAGTGTCTCCAAAATTAGCACGCATACTGACGTTCTTTTCCCAGTTTGACTTTTTCTTACATCCTGTCAAAAGAAGTTCAAATGTGGTGGCTGATGTATTATCTCGCCCAGCTGTGTGTGGGGAGGATTCAGCAGAAATTGATGTGACTCCGTTCCATGTTCCGGATATGTCTCACGTCGTAAAAGAGTGTACCGAGGACTATGATCAACATTCCAACCTTTTGGAAATACACATGGTGCACTCCGCCCTTATTCGGAACATTCCGCTGGATGTTTTCCAACACTTACTCGAAAAAGTGTAGTAGCGGGGGATTCTTCCGATAGGAGTCGCACAAGAGCAAATCTACAACGCCGAGTTTTACGTGGTACGCGCACATACCAGTAACAAAGTGCGAAAAGAGATTCAGCAAGCTTATAGCAATGACAAGTTCTTCGAAGATATTGAAAAACAAAAGAGTCAAATGAAAACCTCATATTAGATAAAGGACTCATATATCTGAGGCAAGACGAAGCAATGAAGCAAAAATATGCATTCCATACATACCATCTATAAAGACGAAGATACCATACGATTTTCACGATGTAGCCACAGCAGCACATCCAGGAGTTCGAGGAACTTATGTGAAGTTAAAGAAATAGTACTACTGGCCAAAGCTACTTGATACTGTGCAGAAGTACGTCGAGTCATGCGAAACATTAGCTCGATGGAAGTCAAAAATCTAGCGAACGAAATTATCAATGATTCCTATCCCCATTTCGGAGGAATGCTGGGAAGTTGTGTCAATGGACTTCATTACTGGTCTACCCGTGTCAGAAGGGTATGATGCTATTTTTGTGGTCGTGGAAAAATCGTAAAAAAAAGACTTATGCACCAAATTACACGACTGCCGATTCAAAAGACACTGCAAAGTTGTTTTTTGACGCTGTAGTCCGACATCATGGACTACCAAAAGTCATCATCAGCGATCGAGATCCGAAGTTTACGGTAAACTTCTGGATGTCGCTAATGAGAATAATGGGTGTAAAGCTAAGCATGACGATCATTATAGCGCACGCGATCTGCCTCGAGACCATCACCAAGTATTACAAAACTAGGCCAGCACTTCCTTATCGACCATTTCATAATTCACTTCGTTCGCTTTCAACATTCGGCTCGTAAAGGCCAACGGGCAGTACAATCCATCATGCTCCTGCACGAAGGCAGCAGATATGGCACATCCGATTGCAAACAAGATCACCACTGGTACCTTTTCTGGGTTCAAATTGTAGCCGGTGCGTATACGCACGGTGCGGCTAGCGCACAGAGGAAGACTTTCCTTAAAGCGGCGTTCGCCGCTACTTAGCCGATACGCCCTTATTAAGGGCTTAGTAGGAGAGAGCTCTCCTACTCGGGGCCAAGATTCCCGGGTTAGTTTACTCTAGCCTTTACTAGTGCCTTAACGGCAAGGCTCCCTTACAAAGGGTGTAGGTAAGTGGAGGGCTCCCCTTACGCTACGGCACTCACTACACGCACGACCGGTCGAGGTCGTGCGTCTGTACTAAAGAGTGAAAAGTAAACTGAATATATTTAATATGTAATTATTTAAACTAATATAAACTATATGTAACACTAAGTAGAATATTCCTAATTCGTACCTAGCTAAAATGTAGTGTACACACCTGTGTACTGACACGTGGATGGCTGACACGCCACCACACCAAGGGCCCATGCCCTGATTGGTTAAAATAACCAAAGGTTCGAAACCTTTCAACCCGGCCAATACTGACCTCAACCGTGGTGTACTCATGTACACCAACACTCAGTGTTACCCGAATGTAACCCCGTTACACAAATGCTATACTCAACAGTGACGTTTTACTCTGCAAGAATGAGCACTAATGGGCCTTTTTCGCGAATAGTATTGTGAACTGACGGTCGTGTGTAAAGATGCATGGTAAGTGTGGACGTCAATCATTCTGTCGTTTAAACGATAGATCCGAAACGTTGCCAGTGCATACTTCACCTGGTCGATACAGTATAGCATACATGTACGTACTGTATCGCGTATATATATAAGGACGATGCGTCATATGTGTTCCGGTGCAGCAAAGTATTGGTAGCCATTTGTGCTCTGGGTACAGCACTGTGGTAAATCAAGACTTGAATCCATTGAAGTGGATCTTTCCATGTAGTGTCAAATATGGAACGACTCAACGACGTACTCGTGATTCCTTAAATACGAATTTCGTGTATCAAACACCAACAGTACGTTCATTTTTCTCCACCTACGTGTGTATGTTGTTGGTATGACTAGTTCCTCTGAGAGCCCCGAAGTGCTTGCTCGTCTGAATGCCGCCATTATGGGGGATCGTAATCCTCGCGGCATTCCTTCCGCCGTCTTTGTGGTACATCTTTCTACCCTTCTTACACTTATCCCATGACCACGTGACCCCCCCCCTCTCCACGTTTATCTCTTGTATCAGGATGCCGTGGACTCGTTTATGGCTACATGTGGTCTCCATCACGTGGAACCACTTGTAGGTGCATTGCAGCAAATGTATAGCAAATATAAATTTATGGAGACGAGCTTGCAAACGAATCGCGACACGTTTCGGCGCAAAATCCCAGATACTCAAAAAGATCTCGATATGGTACGACATTTGATCCAGAAGCGCGAGGACGGGGAGACCTTGAAGACACAATTCAATTTAGCCGATAATGTGTACGCCAAGGCAGCCGTCGATTGCTCCGTGGGGAAAGTCTGTATCTGGCTTGGCGCTCAGGTTATGGTCGAGTATTCGTATGAAGAAGCCGAGGCACTGCTTGAGAAAAATGTGGCGCAAGCGACGGAAAAACTGGTACGCAAAAAAAAAGTTGTCTCGAGAAAAAAGTGTTTCTTTTTCTTGAAAAAAGGTCCTTCTTTTCGACGATGCTGATAAAAAATGTGTTTGGTAGGCACAAATTGAGGAAGATCTGTCGTTCCTGCGTGACTCGATCATCACGACGGAAGTCAATATTGCCCGCATCTTTAATTACGACGTGCGTCGTCGTCGCCAAGAAAAAGACGGAAAGCTCGTGGCGGAGCTGGAGGCTAAATAAAATGCTTTTTAGAGGCCTAGCGTCGCGTTTTTTTGCGGCAATATTAGTTCATCCCTACGAACGAAAGTTAAACAGTCACGTATGGAACCGTGGTTTATGTGAATGTAACAAGGAGCTCCCATGTGGTAGGCTAGTGGCAGTACTCTAATCAACGTCCTCGTATTGCGACACATCTAAACATTTTATTTTCGATAAGCGACAAAGGCGTATTTGATCCCGGTTAGGATACGAAAAGAGCTGTGTGTCCGTCGATAGGATTATATCAGCAGACGCAATGTCATGGACCGCGAGTTGGTCAAGAAAAGCTTGGAAAGTCTCGTGATTACGAATCGTTGCGGCGAAAAGAGCGACTCGTTCGGGCAGACCGTGCGCTGGCTGGCCGAAAAAGGATTCCAGCGCATGGATCAGAGCTGGAAACGCTGCAATGTCATAGACACAGTCCCCTGCGAGCAAAAGATCCGGGCGCTTGTCGTCCTGTTCCCGTAGCTCCCACGTTGCCCACTCGAGGGGCTCCACGTCCACGGGACACTTGAATTTCTTGGCATTGATCTCGACATTATAGCGCAAGTTTTGGAGCACAGCGGGGGCATGATCACTGAGTCGAAGCCAACGGGCGCGACATACACACGCCAAGACAAGGCCCGTGAAGCCAACCCCCGCGCCCAGTTCCACCACTTTTCGGTCGTGAAACTCGCTCGGATGCGCAATGATATACTCAGCAAGGAGCCAACTAGCTTCCCAGATCTTGAGTCCGACGTCATTCATCACGGAAGCGACTCGACAAGTCACAGTGACGGACGAGGGAGGAGGAGGGACCGTATATGACACATGATGCATGGCGTCGGCCTGGATGGAATCGTCGAGTACTTTGGGAGTTACGACAAAGTCCATCAATGTCGTAACCAGATCGTCATCAATCTCCGCTTGTATTGCCTCGAGTTCTGTAAAATGGCGTGCGTACATGTACGTAAACAGATAAAAGCAAGACGTTTGAAGGATTGAATGTTTAAACATTAGCGCAAGCGTTACGACTTACCATAGACGTAACGCTTCAGGAAACTATACGTATAGTTTCTCTGGGGCGCGAAGGCGTCGCAGATGGGGTCTCTTATTACTATTTGCATCACTTGAGCCTGTACCATCATCATATAAGCACGCGAGTACTATTTCGGACGTCGCTTTCACTAGAACCTGAAACTCTCGTCGTGCCCATTGCTGGTCACGTGCAAATTGGTGTTGAAGTCGTTCAAAAAGGTCCTTAGTAGGCTCCATCGCACGATACGCTTCGAGCACACGTTGTAACGCCATGTCCAGGAGTGTAATATAATATACGCTACCGGTAGTATACTATGCTCCTACTAGCTCCGTACAATATCACAACTTTAACGAATGGCCATAATTACTCTCAGTTACGAATCCACTCCCTACTGTAACGATGCCAGTTGACATGAGTAAGTTCCAGCTGGTGCAGACGGCCAAGTTCTCAGTATTGCACCCAGTAAAGGGCGCGAAGCCTATGAAATCTATTGCAGGTGTTAAAAAGGAAGCCCCGGGTAAGATAGAGACGTCCAAGAAGGAAGCACCTAAGAAAGTGGCACCGAAGAAAGCCGAGGAGGACGAGGACGACGATCTGTTTGGTGACGATGACGACGAGGACGACGAGGCTGCGAAGGCCCTCGCTGCTAAGCGTGCCGAGGCTGCGAAAGCCGCGAAAAAGGAGAAGAAGAAGCCTGTGGAGCGCTCGCAGGTTGTGATTGAAGTGAAGCCGTGGGAGGCGGAGACGAACCTCGAAGAGTTGGCGACAAAGATTAAGGCTACTCCGATTGAAGGTCTTACGTGGGGTGAGGGACACAAGTTAGTGCCTATAGCGTTCGGCATTAAGAAACTGTTGGTACAGTGCGTTATCATTGATGACCTCGTGCTCTTGGACGATATCACCGAAGCTATAGAGGCTCTCGACGAGTACGTGCAATCAGTGGACATTGCGTCCATGAACAAGCTATAAGCAGAAAATAATGTGACGATAATACATGACATTTGGAAAACCCTTTTGAAACTAATAGTGCGAATCCAGTGACATAGCAGAAGTTAGAGTATCTTACTACTGTACTTGGTAGAATACGTATAATTACACTTTTTGCATCTTATTACTTGGAGCATCATTAGGGGGTGTCAAACCTCGGGTCAACCAGAAAAATAAAAGTATTTTTTACCCCGAGTTATCTGTACAAATAATTTGAACCTGGGGTTGCCCTTATCGACCCTACAAACCTTGAGTGCCCATCCTATAAGACGGGGGGAGGGGGTTGGATTAACTGTTATCGGTGCTGGCGTACACGGTGGCGTAAACAACCGCGGAACAGAACACCCTGAGAACCTCACAACCACACACAACCATACAACCATGACACGTCCGAAAGCGACGGCGGCCGGAACTCCGGCGTCGGGTGAAGCCAAAGATAGCAAAGAATCAGCGGTGCGCTTCAAAACAGAGCACTTTTACTTCATGCTCCAGTTGTTAGTTTTCGGGTTCGATTACTCTAATCGTATCGGTCACCTCCGGAGGCGACCGATAACTTTTATAGGCACAATAATTCTAATCGAACCCCTTCTAATCGTATTCGAGCCCCCGGTTGATCGACTAAAAATTTCTGAGGTTTGACACCCCCTATTAACTGCAAAATTTTCGACCAGCCCAAAATTCACTGATAAAACCCAAAATTCACTGATAAAACCAAAATCCACTGATAAAACCTAAAATCCACTGATCACGTGATCATGATAATTCCTGACCGATTTTTGACATCATTAGTCGTAAAGACTGCCCAAGTCCAAAGCGACATCTCGTTATTCTTACGATGCCGGTTCTCTTTTTGAGACGGCTGATGGCCATGCACTTTTTAAAGTGCACGATGAAGCCATGTTGGCAGATGATGTGATGATGTGTTTAAGCACTTTTCGACGCCCGAAAGTCCTCGAAAGTGCTGGCACTCAAGGGCTTGAACGCCTTTTAGACACATCCGAAGCCGTGGAAGCTGCCACGGACACTGTCGACGGCGATACGTCGGCTCACGAGGTTGTTAATGAACTTTCAAGTGAAGAACGGTCGTCTTTGGACAAGGAACACACCATGGTCGGGCTGAAAGAGAGTGAAATTCGGAAAGACGTGCTGTAGAGAGTTTGAACCGGATTGGAAGCACTTGCGCTTACGAATGACTGGAACGATTTCGTAGCTCGTTCCACTCGTGTTGTAAATGTAAACGTCGGTGTCGCCATAGTAGCTCAGTTTCTGCGGACCTTTGACCTCATCCACATGGATATAAAGGGGATCAAGCATGTACATATGACATATTGAAAGTGAGGCTGGCCTCGTATTGGGTTGGGAACACGGGTAGTTTAGTGGGCGCAAGGTGACTTGCATTGTAACAGGGTTACATTTGGTTACGTTGGTGTACGTAAGTACACAACGGTTAAGGTCAAGTATTGACCAGTCCGAAAGGTTCGGACCTATTGGTTGTTTTAACCAATCAGGGCGGGAGACCTTGGAGAAGGCGTGGCAGCCTGCCACGTGTTGGTACACAGGTGGTGTACACTACATTTTGGCTAGGTACGAATTAAGTAAGTTATATCTAGTATTGCATAGTTTATATTAGTTATTAAGTTAGGCTAATTTAATATTAAATAAAGGGGGATGTTAAATCGACCCCCCCCCATTGTTAAATCGCCCCCCCCGCCCCGCCCATTTCTACACATCGATGTAACAATGCCGTTTTTATAGGGTCGCCCTACCCGCACCTCCACCCTAGGGGCACCCCCCCTACCAGCGTATGTGTCCAATGCGTTCGAGCCCCTCGACGGCCCGTATCCGTGCGAACACAAGGCCGTCGTCAAGAGGAGTATCCCGTGAAAATGCATACTGGCACTCGTGCGACGGTAGATGGAGGGAAATATGCTCGATTGACTCCGTATACGAAAGCCAAGCCGCAGCGTCGGAAACGTGCGAAAGATGAGCTCGACTATCTCCGTCAAAAGGTTGTGGATCTCGAGGAAACCCTCTCTAGTTTAAATCAAGTCGGGAGCCCGAAAGCCTTTTGCGCCAGTGATGAGGACAAGGACGTGTTTTTTCGATAGAAACAAGTCGCCGAGCGTCAAAAAGAAGAAGAAAATAAATCAGTGGTCGAGAAGCTAAAGCTACGTGCGATGCTTGAGGGCCAATTCACGATTGCCAAGCGATTGGAAGCTTTCATGGGCGAGTATCAGCAGCAAGTGGCGTCGGACGCGTTTCCATGGCATCCCAACCAGACAAGACGGGGGATCGAGCGGGACGACGCGAACGAGGCCACGTGTCCGACTCCATCGGACGACGTGATCTTCTCGGACCTGAATGGAAGCTTGGAGGAACAGTACCGTCAAGTGGATTCGTTGCTGGAGAAGAGTGGGATAGCACACGTGAAGTCGGAAATGGTTGGCAAACATTATCTCAAGAATGATGTGCAGGGATATTCATTTCTAGTGGAGGAAGTGCGCGCGTTTCCGTTTATGTTCCAAGCGGTGGCTCGTGCCACTTGATGGTGCATGCTCTAGCCCAGTTCTGAGCTGTACGGTCAGTTCCGAACGCGTATCCTCGAGAAGAATCATTTACATGTCACCATCCTGGACACGTTGCAACTGCCGAAATCGCAGCCCACGCGTGTCTTCCATCGCTTAGCATTGCGTCACCACTTTGAAGCGAACCGTGTCGTGCTTCTCTGGAGCGGGTGGTTGCAAATCGATGGGTCATTGTTTGTTCGTCTTCGTTTCAAAGGCGCGATTGTCATCTCGTCGTTTGATTTTACCAACGGCAAAGCCTCGAGCGCGCGACCGCAAGGTACCATTGTGCGAAATATCGTTGACGTGAAGCCCGAACTGGTGGAACTCGGGTCGACAGACGACTGGATAGGGGAAATGACGGACCTCGTGCTGGTAATGTATCATCGAAACATGGGCATGTACAACCAAGTGGTGGAAAATCTACTGCTAAAAGATCTTCTCGGACCATAAGCATAGATGGAAGCTTGGCGCCACCAAACGAAGGGAGGAGGACGTGACGGAACGGAGAAAAGCTGAGAAATACACACAAGGACGTATGCGAAGCATCAGATGTCGATTTCTATTTTCACGCGCGTAAACTGTTGTTGGTGATGAAGGGACACGGTTTATTTATCTAGCCGGGGTACTATTAGCTCGTGCCTCGGATGATGTTTATGTATCATCATGTAGCCGGTGATATGCGCAGGCCTGACATTGATAGGAGGGAGAAAATAGTAGTAAATACATTACAGAAACTTGTTCACGTACGTTCATCAGCGAACTACGTAGCGAGAGGTAGAATAGACGTCGGAGGTGAACTGGTGTGGTGCACATTTTATCGAGGGCATTGTTACATCGATTTGTAGAAATGGGCGGGGGGGGGTCGTATTAACAATTGGGGGTGGTCGATTTAACATTCCCCTAAATAAATAAATCAGTTATCAAATATGTGGTAAAGTATGCCATAAATTTGGGCCTAATTAAGGACCTAGTTATGGGCCTAGTTATGGGCCTAATTATGGGTCTTACTGCGGACACAAATTGGGTACGCAATCGTGTACGATTGTGTGTACCACGGTGTATACAGTTGCGTGTACAACCGTGG
>CM047587.1:42830152-42866099 GCA_026184515.1 Peronosclerospora sorghi | reverse complement strand
GTGTGTACCACGGTGTATACAGTTGCGTGTACAACCGTGGTGCACATGGACAGGACATAGACGGGAGATTGGGAGATGGGCAGGCCACATTAATAGTGGGATTTTGCGCATTTATCCCACGCAGTACCAACGGTAAGAACCCGAAAAGTCCCACTATTTAAACGGCCATTTTTGGGGTAGACCCAACTGCGCCGCAGTTTCTGCTCCGCATTTCTCTCCACCAACCGCCGCGGTTTCTTTCTTCTGCAAGCCGACGCGGGACCCCCCTTTCGATGCCCAAGAAAGGCCTGAAAACCCCGTTTCAACGTGGCCATGAGGCCCAGTTCGGCTTGGTCGTCACTGAGCGCGACGAGGCGACAAGCACCGTGCGTGCGGTCACGTGCCAGTTTTGTCTGAATTTCGGACGGGAGGCGAAACCCCGCGCCAAGCGGAAGAGGACGTCGCACTCACAGTCTTTTACAGCTCCGTTTCGTGTTGATGTGTACACGCGACACCATGAGAATGCACACCCTGAGAGATGGGCCGAGTTCCAACAGCTCAGTACAGCTGAAACGTCCAATTATTTCGAGAACGCTATTTATCATGCCAGCACGTTGTTAGCCCACTTCGACAGTCACGGAGCTTTGACTATGACATTCAACCGAGATATTGTTGAGAAAGTGATTGATGACCTACTGTTGGACGTAGATGACGAGTCGATCCACCTCACTCGTATACGGGCTCTGTCCGTGTTTAAATTGCACGAAGACGCGCTACCGGAAGACAACGATGATGTGTATTCTGTCAAGATCGAGTCTGTTCTCCGGTTTAAAACGGGATTGGGATTCGTTTCGAAGGGAGCGTCGTTCCGAAGTGCGTCGAGATTCGTTGACGTTGCACGGGAAGTGACAAAGCTCAGTTACTTGCAAGGCTGAAGTGAAGGCGTCTGTGCTACATATATACTAATCATCTGTGCTGCAATCCTCCAAGCTAATCATGATGTCCTTCGTCGCTGTTGGGCGTATTCCATTGCGCTTGATGTTGGTCACGCACAAGGAACTTCGTATATGAATGTCCGAATTCGCTTTTGCACAAGCTTTTGCACAAGCGCCGGAATGCTGGTCAACGTCCACGTAATTGCTCTGCCGTTACACACGAACAAAACGGCCAAAACGCAGTTCAATACAGCGTCCAAGGCGCTTGATGCGATCGATTCCTCGTGGCGTAGCAGGATCGTCTCCATCGGCACGGACGGCGAGCGAACCATGACTGGCCGACTTTCGGGAGTGCAAACTTGGTTCGAGCAGGCAGCAACTTTCCCTTTAGTGCGCGTTTGGTGCGGTCTCCACCAGGTCGACCTGGTCGCCCAGAAGGAGTACAGCTCTCTTGCCGATGATACGTTCGTGACGAATCTGACTGGTTTAATCGCGTACCTTCGCAGGCAGCAAAACCTCACAGCCGAGATGAAGACGACTTGTCCCAAGTTCGTGAGTACTCGCCGGTTGTCGATGAAACGGGTCACATAATGGCTTGTCAAGCATTGAGTGCGCGTTTCAGATTATCTCGAAGCGAAGAAACCAGTGCGCAAGCCTCCCGTCGGCTGGTGGATAATATTATTGTGTCTAGATGCCGTCGCGACTGTTCTAGCTAGAACGTGTTCGCGCCTGCAAGGACTGAGCGCGCTGCTAAGTCAGCAACAAGCGAATTTCACGGAATTATGCGGTGTCCTTTCCGATATGTGCCTGGTCAAAGGTCCTTTATCGAAGGAAGATATTGCTGAGGCCGATTTGGCTGTTCCACACGTCCGTCTTGAAGAGTACATGGTGGCCTATGCTGACGCTCTGATCTTTATTCGCGATCAAGGCCTCTTTGTTATTGATTCACTGGAGGCTCCACCAGAGCCCGATGTTGGAAACATAGTGACTTCTATTGCCAATCTGTTCGCGGGATTGTACTCTGGCATCAAGGGGGTCTTGGCTGTTCGGCACTCTGAGAATATTGGCTCTTCGGCGCCAATACCGCCAGTCCTGCCTCATTTCTCTGATCAAAATACGTACAGCTGTGCTGAGAGAGCTTCTTTGCCAGTATACGCAACGACTTCAGCGGGCCGGCTGGACACAGGTTCAGATCGACCAGGTCGAACAGGACCACCGAGACCTACTTTCTGCTTACCGAGGGGAGCCTGTTTTTAAAAATGCATTAGATAACTGTTCGGACGCGAATACGGGTTTCAACGACGACTGGGGACTGTGCATAGGCAGGTTCGACTATTTACGAGATTTTTTAGGCGGTCTGGATCCCATGCTCCCAAACACCGCAACCGTGGAGTCAGATTTCTCCCTTATTGGATACGAGAAAGACGAGTACCGCAACTCGCTGACCGACTTCTCATTGGAAGGGATACTGCACGCAAAGCAGTTGGACACTTTGCGCGCCTTATTAAGCAAGCAGTAATACATTAAGCCGTATTTTCTGACATTCCCACCCAGTCCCACTCATAAGAGGGAGTTTGGTCCCACTATTAGCTTAATAGTGGGAAAAGGGGGTGATCCCAGTATTGAAGTGGCCTGGAGATGGGACGATTACATACAGGTACTCAACGAACAGCAACGGACATCGAAGAACGACGGATAAATCAGGTAGACTGGTAGACGGAGGACGCTGGAATGGGTAGTTCTGATTGGTGGATATTAGGTAATTGGTAGTTTTTAGGATTTAAGTGATAAAAAAGTTCTCCTTTTGCGTACGATCGAGCAGATCGTTTCGGGGACGGCACCTTTGCGCCTCCCTAACTACTAAATACCTCTACGTCCCGGGCGGGAGCACTGAGTGCGTTTTGGCCCACCAGTAGTCGTAGAGTGTGAGAACTCACCCGGCAACTCCGCCCGCTGTGTCAGCGGTTCTTCAGTAAAGGTTTTTGGTTTCGGGAACGTGATTGAGCAGTGCTCTCACCTCTTCCCCGTTTGGTTCACGTTTGGCGCCTAGGGTTCGGCTGATGTAAGCGCCCCACGGGAACTCTGGTGGATTTAGTGAAATTTACCCCCCTCGTAGGTCTAGGCTAAGAACACAGTTATTTTGGGTATTCTATTAGCTGATAAAGACTAGAAGCTCCGTGATCGGGCAGTGAAGACTTCCGCTGCCTGATCAAGTACCCCTTCGCCGATCAACACTTGATCAACACTCTGCGACTTGCGACCCGCGTTCATCTGCTCGCAACTCGCGCCAACTAGTGCCTGATCGACTAAATCGATCGGACCGATCAGACCGATCAGGTCGATCACGATCTGATTTTCGACTATTGTCTCTGATCGCCCCTGATCATCCCCTGATCAAAGGCCGGCGGTCTTTATCATCGACTTTTAGCGCCTGATCAGGCCTGATAAAGCATGATAACTGCTGATCAACGACTTTTAGTGCCTGATCAAGCCTGATAAAGCCTGATCAAGCCTAATCACTGCTGTTCAACGACTTTTAGCTTCTGATCAAGCCTGATCAAGATTGATCACTGCTGATCAAACCTGATCACACCTGATTCAAGCTTGATTGCACCTGATCAAGCCTGATCGCAGCAGTCGCTTCATCACAAGTCAACTCAATCTTGCAACAAGGAATTACAGCGTGCCATCCCCGCCACCTGGAGAGCGACCCACGCCCAAGCCGTCGGGTACACAAGGTGAGCAGGAACAAAAGCAGTCAAGAGACAACCAGAGGACCTCTTTCGTTAGTCGGCAGTCCGGGCGCCGTGGTAACGCCTGATCAAGCGTCAAAAACTTTGATCAGCCGCTCCACCACAAATACACCAAATACTGCTAGGCGCACGACCCCGAACGTTTACGCGTGCAGTGAGTGTTATAGCGAAAGGGAGCGACTCCCTTAGCTACTCCCTACTCAGGGAAGCCTTGGTATAAGGCGTTAGTGTTTACTAACTCTAAACTCAGGGAATCTTGGCCCCGAGTGAGAGAGCAATCTCCCATAAAGCCCTTATATAAAGGCGTATCGGCTATGTAGCGGCGTATCGCCGCTTAAGGAAAGTCTTACTCTGTGTGCGTCACCGTGCGTGTACGCACCGGCTACAAGCATCCTCCACGGCACGCAAAATGGCTAATGCAGCAATGAATCCGAAGATACCTAAAGTCAACGCGATGATAGCGCACCATATTTTTTCGTGACTTGCCGCGTTGACTACTGCAAAACCTACGAAAATGAGATGGATGAGGAAACGGGGGCACTGTGTAATCGGACTCTGTCACGGACAGGTCCCAGAACACGCCACACACTCTTCCGCGACAAGGAAGACTTGGAGAAGACTTGAGGAGAAGCCGGCAAATTTTCAACTGAATTAAATGAGCGTATGGGTCATGAATCCTAAACATGAAAATCCACTAGGGGCCTATGGGGTTAAAATACTGTGAAACCAGAGACGTGAGTATAACCTTGAAAGCCTACTATAAAACCTTGGGTTGAATCAGGTTGATCTTGAACTTCAAGCAGAGATTCTTCTTCATAGAATCTCACCGACACGTGGACCAATGTGGTTTGCTGGGACCAAAAACATGTACCCACAATGACACGTGGGTCTCGTCACCATATAATTTCCCAAGCAGGAACCATCTCAATGCCCAGAAACACATGTGCAGAGAACGCTCGAGAATATTTCGAGAACATTCCTTTCGGATGTAATCATTTGATTACTCCGTGAGTGTAGACGCGTAAACATGAACCGAGAATCATTTTTACAGCGTCCCCCGATCCACGAGGATAGTGAGGTGCACACTAACTATGGCTGCGTCATGAAATCCCCAGTGGGGCCCATTACACACTGAGATTTAACGAATTTTGATAATTTCGAGGTTACGTTCTAAATTTTTCGATTGGAATGTTCTCGTGGAGATTTGGATAGAAGCCCCCTGCTTATCGAGGGGTTAATGTTCTTGATTTTGGTATTTTTGGTTTCTATTTCTTCACTTCACACGGAAGAAGAAGAAAAGTGTGGTCAGACATATGTTTTAAAATCACTGCTTGATCAAATGAATCAACTGAACAGGAGACTAGAGGTGATGTAAGAGAAACGCTCAAAAGCATCTGGTCCCAGTACATCACCTAGGTCGAGGAAAGACTTGCCTTTCGTGAAGAGAGATAGTCCCTTCATGGAGAGCCTAAAGAATTTTGGTCCATTCAGTCTGCAAATGACCATAATTTACCTGGCCGGAGAGGACGGCATCGAGCATCCAGGTGTGCAACATGCGGGAGATCCACATGCACACTAAGGTGGACCGGATGTTTTTGGTAGTGTGGATGGAATTTATCCACTACCAGGAAATATATTCGGTAATCATTTTGCGCACCAGACTGGTGAAAAGATTTAGAAGTTGACGGTTCAAAAGTTTACAGGGGTAGAGGTTTACCCTGGACTTGGTTCTTGATTTGATCAATTGGCGTATCTTTATATAAAAACCCTGGAAAATTGCTGAATTAACAAGACGAAACTGCATTGGCTATAAATACGGATAATCCGGGTTAGAAATTCGAGATTAAATTTCTTAGGGTTGTACAGTTATTAAATTTTCTAACTTCAAATAATAACTTTCCGTCTTAACACTTAAACATAACTCAATTCCACCGTCGGATCAACGCACCCACATCCTACCTGACAGGTCAGGAAGAATAATATGCATGAAATTGACACAATTTGGGGCACGGTCGATTATTCCAGGTAACTGTTCCGGCCGTTAGCACCTGACAGTCTTGGTGTTGTTTATTTGGAGAAGCGCGCCCTACGTGATGAGTCCGAGGCGCACGGGAAGCAAGTAAGTTCTTGGTTTTAAGTAAAAAAAACTATAATTATAGAAAAGCTTAAGAATACGAACCTAAAAAACTTAATATAGGCAAAATACAGTCAAATTCCTAAAGTAGCCAAAACACATTTTTGGCCACTCTGACCGCGTATCACTTTAAATTTGTATACTCTTGTTCAAACCAATGACCAACAGCTTCAGGACTTCACACAACACCTTCAAACCTTCACATAATAGGGGGGGAAGACAAGAAAAAAAGTGTTTATTTCGGGGCGCGCTAGAGCGAAACCAAAATATAATAGAGCGACACCAATCGCGCTCCCGATTTATTTTTCGGTTAAATTACTTCCTTTTTTTGTCCAGTATCAATCCGTGCCTATTTTATTGCGCATCCCTTCTAACATATTGTAACTTTAGCCACGTCCGTATGCGGAGCCCTAATTACGACATGGTGAAAGGAAAGAGTGCTCAACAAATAAGGTAAAGGTCATACCAACAACTCTTTTCACGTTTAACATCATAGTGTCTTGAGAAGAAGAAAAAGTGCCAGAAGATCTTTCCCATCTCTCGATCGCAGAGCAGCAGAAGAGGATCAAAATTCGCTCGGCGTACATGATGCTCACGGGAACGGCACTTGTACTGCTGTTTTCTGGCCTTGACCGCAACGATCTTATGATGACAAAGAAGAAATAAACAATGATATTACATAGCATTGGATTATTTTCCTAATGTTGGCACTCGATGTAATTTAATCGTTCGTTGATTTTACACGAGTTAGTTTGGTATATTTATGTTGGAAAATCATGACCAACTCAGCGTATGTATCACCTAGGTATCAGAGGTACCATAGTCCACCCATGGCAATGACTTCTTTCTATAAAGCAGGGCGCTCGATTGCAAATCCTGCAATTGCCTATTCATTGCACATAAAACAGAGTTAGCAATCTTCATCATGATAAAAAGTGCGTACGCGTTATAACGTTGGTGGAGGTAGCAGTTTGTGGACAGTGGAGATGACGGCAAATGTAGCAATAATAGCGGTACTCTTGGGTGGCGCAGACTCGAAATGTTCATTGCAATAATTTCAACTAGCGGCTCTAAGTCGTGTTCTTTGCAGCTAGACCAATCAGCGCCCATTTCACCACCAGGCCAAAGACTACACCGCCATCGTAAATGACAGTAGACCGCGCAGCCACCACGATTGAGGATAGTAGCGCTACATAAAGCTTGAAAGACAAGTAGTCGCGGACGATATATTGCGCCGACGCGGCAACGCTTATGAGTATGGCGGCGCTGCTCCAGACAAAATATAGTGATAGACCCAATTCACTGAGCAAAACGCGTTCGAGTCCGAAGCCACTGCCGCGACGCTCCGTCACGACGTACGCATAAAGGACGAACAGTGAAAATCACAGTACCACAAGCGCGAGCGCGGCTATATTCGCCAACTCGTTAGTAAAGATAATCCACGCAATATTCATAAATCATGATACAGTGAATAAAGTTCATAAGACGTTAGCATGTCGGGCATTTGAGTACAAGGAGACGGTCGTCCAGAAGCAGTCCTCGATGACACTCGCAGCTAGACGCAACTAAATAAAGCTCCAGATGCTGAGGGCGTAGGGATCAGGTTGTTGGGAAAAGTAAGAGGCTACGCAGTGTTTACTTTCTGATCTGACACTTTTGATCAGATAGTATGTGCGTGAATAAGCGTAATTCGATTGCTGTTCATAGTTTCTCATTTCGGTGGCACCGATACAAACATATACCGGACGGCACAAAAAAGGAAGTAATTTAACCGAAAAATAAATCGGGAGCGCAATTGGTGTCGCTCTATCATATTTTGGTTTCGCTCTAGCGCGCCCCGTTTATTTCGTGAAATAAACACTCGCGATATGAACGTTTATTTCACACGATATACACACTTTGAAATGAGCAGCTCTCGAGCTGCTCATATCCGAAATAAACGTTTATTTCGGGTCACTCAGATCGGCAGGGGTGCATATCAAATTTGATCTAAACCTGATATTTGATTGATATAAACGTTTATTTCGTTTGGGCAAAACTTTAATTTTGAACCCCCCTAATACTCCCATAGGGACAGCTTTTCTACAGCTTGTGACCGACCATGTATGTATTTGGTAGGATCCATCTCTAGTAAAAAAAACAAACTCTATCAGCCAGTCGTATTCCATGGGTCCTCGACTTCGGACATCTGCATTGATGTTACGCGTCTGTAATGGGATTCCATTACATTGGAATCAAGTTGAAATATCACTGCTTCATTGGAGCGTTTTAGGTTGTTCCAAAAGGAATGGATTATGAATTTTAGGTAACTAGAAGTAATGTTACAGGTGCTTGAAGTTCGCCGCGAAGGGTAGCAGCGAGGGTTGGAGACAAAGTTGTGTTTATTGGTATTAGTAGTAGTTGGTGAATTTTCGAAAGAAATGAATGTTTGGCTTTCCCATGAGAGCTATCCTTTCGGGTCTTCCTTGTGGAAGATGCAGGGAATTAGCATCAACTATTCAACTGTACTTATCCTGCATGCACATTGTCGCCTGTCCTTGAAATGAATACGGGTATGCTGATGTGGGTACTACCGATGGCTTTCACAGTAACAAACGATACCGGGGCGAATTATCTTTTCAGCACGCCCCCTTGAGGAAGCTCGTGAGTTGTAGCATGATGCGTAAGTGAGAAAAAAATACTCGATCCGTCGGTTTAGTAATGATGCTTGCTAGATGCTGCTGCGTGGGTCAGTACTTGACCTTGACTTGCTTGTTCATGATTGCGTCTCGAACAAAATGGTACTTGATGTTGAAACGTCGAGTTCGCTGAGATGAAACTGGGGTTCCCATTGACTTTAGAGCTAATTGGTTGTCAATACGAAGCAACATGGAGCTTTCAACGGATAGCAATTCAAGCTCTTGAGGAAGTTGGCGGATGGCGATACAATCTTGAACGACTGCAGAAGCTGCATGATATGTTTGTTGCCTCCATAGTTGATAAGGTAAATGTGGTCTTCTTTCGCAATGACCATGAGAGTCCTCATTCCATTAACTTTTAATACAGCTAGCTGCACGGGTGGATTTTGAAGTAGAAGAAACCAGCCAATTTTGCGTCAGAATATATGATCGGCGACAATTGCGAGTTGGTCCCTTGACCGTTTTGGTAGAACAGGCCTGTGTTTTGCGGTGCATTTCAAGTACCGTAAAATACGTTTGATTTGATTTGATTGCGTCGTGATTGGGCACGATACGGAGAGAGAGCGGCAATTAGTTGCCGTAGCGCTATATGGTCACGTGCACTTTGATATCCAGAGAAGACTGCCAATCGCTTATTGGTGCGATGAAATGGTTCTTCCTTGTCATCAAAGAAGTGGTGATTCTTAGCCATTGGGATTGCTAAAGGCTTGTATTGGTCCATGCTAAATCTTGGATGTAAGTCGACCGCTGTTTCGTGTTGGTGGATCACGAGGCCATCCGTGACATAGTCAATCCTAATTCCCAGACATTTTTGTGCTTCGATGATGTCCTTCCTCTCAAATCGTTCAGCAAGCTGGGGCATCACACTATCCGTTAATTGCGGATCTTGGCTCCCCACAAGTCTGTCGTCGACGTATAGTCCTAAAACGCAGAGTAATCCGCTTCGGCGTAGAAAAAACAAACAAGGATTCATCCACCAACGCTGAAATCCTCGTGAGCGCTAAACGAACCAATTAATTCGTCCCACGGCTTGCCGCTTTGTTTGAGACCGTACCGTCCTTTTTAAGCAGCAACTGTAGTTGTCATCAATTGATCTGGCTGGTGGTTTAAGATAAATAGGTTTGTCGAGCGCATATTTTTTTAAGTACGCATTTGGAACATCTCCTTGACGGAGCTTGACTTCCCAAATCGCGGCCAGCATGACAAGGAACCGCAGGCTGGATATTTTCAACACTGCGAGAAGGTGGATTCAAAGTCTATGTCAAATTTCTGTGTAATCCTCTCGCAACAAGGCGAGCTTTGAACCGCTCTAATTCGTCACGGCTATTGAATTTATCTTGTGCACCCATTTAGATGTGACGGCGTGAGCGCCAGGTCGGGCCTCCACCAAATGTCAATGTGCCATTTGCGTCGAGATCGACAATTTCTTTATCCATGGCGGATTTCCATTCTTTTTAATGTTCACTGACCATTTCTGTGGCTACCGACCGGGTTCTTTCACGTGCTTGGAAACTTTTATCGTGAGCATTGCGTCGAATGATCCAGCGCACAATTTCATAAAAGACAGGGGTAGTTCAAAGTCAGTTGGTTTTTCTTTCTGGTGCTTGCCGAAGAAGCGTTGGAGCTCGCTGGCAGGTATAGGATTGCCAAAGGCTTCGTGAATACCGTCTTCGTCAACGTCTTCACCAGTTTTGACGTCCTGTGCAAGGTCCGGCCAGCTTTGTGTCAGGGTCCTGGAAGTCCAACATTTCGATGTTTTTGAGCATCGGGACTTGTGATAAACCGCTTTGTTCTTGGCATAAGTCGTATATATCCTTTTTCCGTTGAAGAGATGCCAGCCACTAAAGCCTTTTTGGCACGCTTGCTCAGACTGCGCATACTTTTGCTGGGCACGTATACAGTGCATTGCGACCTAAACTTCAGGGTGTTCGATACTCGTGGTTGTTTTTACCGGTCGGCACGTAGAGCGGAGACTTGTACCCTTCGTTGGAGTTCGGTTGCTGATGTACGACGCGTAGCAAACTGCGTCTCCCCAGTATTGTTGGGGTAGTGAAGAAGCCCCTAGCATTGCGCGGGCGGAGTTCATCAATGTGTGGTGAAATCTTTCGGCCTTCCTATTTGAGGCCGAAAATGCGTGTTTTGCAGGCGGATACCCATGACGACTAGCTTACTCACGAAACTCCGTGTTCACAAACGCTCCTCCTCCTTCGGTACGTAGGACCTTGATTTTGAGGTCGCATTGCCGCTGGAATCTGTTTGAAAATTGCAAAAAATGTTGAACGCTTCGTTTGTATGCAGGAGAAAGACTTCGTTGTAATTTTGACGCGTGATCAACTATAGGCAGAATGTGGCGATGCCCATTGTGATGAGGAGGGAAGTTAGGCTTTAAATCCATACAAATTACTCCTCCAAGTTGGTCAGTTGGAGCTGACTCCGAAGTGTCTTGGGTGGGCTGCTCGTTACGCGACTGCTTCCTTCAGCGCAAGCCATGACGAATGGGACCTTCTTTATTTCCAAAGCTCAGTGTTGTTTGCCCGAATTTTTGTTGATCCTTCGGAGCAAGTCTGGAAAGTTGGTATGGCCGAGTCTCTCATGCCTTTGTTGGAGTGAGCTCTTCTTTACATTTACGAAGAAGAGATCATGAGCATTGACAGTTGGTCCACTCAGATTAGTTATATTAACGACCCATAGTCCTCCACGCTCGACGGTCTCACAGATAGGTACCGTCACGCGATTTAAAAGTGCCTTTCTTGGCAAACTAGAACTGCAGTCCGCGTGCACGCAGTTGGCTCAGGGACAGAAGATTTTGGCCAAGCTTTCGCAGAAGAAGACATTCGTTAGCAGAATGCTGCGCTTCGTCCCGTCCACGTTAGTTTCAAGAAGGTAATTGCCCTTTAGCTTTGACATAGTAGTGTCCGAGTTTGCGACCTTGATAGTAAGGTTTGCAGACTCCGTGACGAACAGGAAATTTCTGTCAGTAAACAAATGGTGTGTTGCTCCAGAGTCCGATAGCCACTCGGTAATGTGTTGATGCTGGGTGCTCGAGCTATTTGGAGCCGCAAGCCATAGGGGTCCCCCTCTTCAGTATTCACATGATAGCTTTGCACGGACTCACTGGATATTTCTGATGCACTATGAGCTCGGCCATGGTTATCAGCGCTGCTTTCACCATATTTTTTAATTGAGGGCACGCGAGCCCGCTGTGACCTACTTTGCCACAGACGAAGCAAACCAATTTCCTAACGGACTTTGACGCTGCTGCGGCGTGCGCCTGGCCTTGGCCATTTTTCGCGGCGACACAAGCATGATCTTACGTGGTTCAATTTCAGGTGGCTGCTGCTGCGGGTGTGAGCCTCGTTGACTGTCCTCCCCCGTTTCCCTTCTAGTTGTTCAGCTTCACTGCATTTGGCTGACGTGTTTGTTGGCCGCGCTTCCGTCCGTCTCCGCGTATGTCCACTACAAGGGCGAGCATACGGTCAGCCTTCGATTTAAAGTCCATGTTGGTGCAGTCGATCCGGGCGATGGGCGTACTTGCAAGATCTGGGCAGGAGTTTGCACAGAACGGCAAACTCTCTAGCATCAACAAGTCGTGGTTTCTTGTCATGAGATGAGCCACATACTTAAGGTAATCCAAGTACTCAGATCCTGGGCGCTTTCCGCGCGTCGAGTGCTTACACAGTTGAACTGAGGTTCACCAGCACAGATGCTTTGATCTGTGTCGTCCATTGTGACGGGTTCAATATTACGCCTGGTGCAATGGCTTGTTCGAATTCCAAGATAAAGTCCTCCAAGCTAGCACCGAAACGTCCAGGGTATATTTCCTGACCGCTAAACGTGCGACAAACCACGTCCTTAATGCGCAGTGTCGTGCAGATCGGTGCTGTTGACGCAGAGCCACTACGGGCACCTTCTTGGGCAGCATATAGCGCTATCCTTAAGTGTTCAATCTCTGCGAGTTGCGGGGGCGTTGCATTGGCCGTAACCCAGTTTGGTTTGGAGTTGGGGCTGCGCTGCCATCATACGGCAATGCCAGCCTGTCATATTGGCAGTAGCAGCGGCCTGGTGGCGTAATTGTAGTACCTCTACTCTTAAGCAGTGGATTTCGGTGTGGGCTGTGCTCCGACCAACTCCGTCTTCAGTTTGTCCGGGTCAGCAGCGGCTTGTAGCACAGCCTCGAGGCTCCGGCGTGCGGGAGGTTGCATTTTGTCGTCAGGATTCATGTTCGAGAGTCGTGTTGCGAGTGAAGCAAGTTGAAGCTGTCCACTTCGATACGACGCGTCAGGACGAGTTGTTCTGGGCTCATAACCTGCTGCAGGTGCTACTAGTTCGCCGTGAAGAGTAGTAACGAGGGTTCGAGATCATGCTGTGTTTATTGGTGCTAGTGGTAGTTGGTAAAGTTGAGAAAGAAATGAAAGTTGGGCTTGCCCACGAGAGCTATCCGCTCGGCTCTCTCTCTCTATACAGGGAAGTCGCATAAACTCTATCTATCCAGCACGCAGTGCTAACGACGTTGTCGCCTGTCCTTGTGACTTCCACAGTAACGAACGATGCTCGCGCGAATTATGTTTTCAACGGTAAAGCAGAGTCAAATTGACTTTTCTTGTCGAAAATCACGAGGTAGGCTAGAACATGAAACGAAAGCTACGAGACATCCAACCAACTCTACTGGATACGAATGAATACGACAATAGCGAAGAACGCTGTTGCAAATATTCAGTAAGTTGCCAGTTTAGCTGATTTCCACCGGTAGAGTTGACGAAGAGGCGGTACGCTGTCGTTTTTTAGGACTGTTCCTATCAATCATAGGATTGTTTTTAGATTTCGCGGGTTGAAATGCATAGGCCGGAAGCTGTCGATTTCATGTTGATCGGAGCTTAGGGATACAAGGTGAAAACGAATTGTTTACTATATTCGCTCCCCATAATCATGTCAGAAAGCACTTTTTTATCCAATTTAATGGCTTCTACCATAAGTGAGCCAATCCCTCTTCAACCTTATTTGCTCCTTGTTGAGTCCAAGCGCTTCAAGCTCCGGTGGTATAATAATATGGTCAATCGTAGAGATTGGACTTCTTTGCAGGTTGGGGGGGGGGGTCGTTCTTTTTCAGCACCTCCACGAAGTATTCGCTTCCTAGAGCCATGTCCAACAATGTCTTTTCGTTCTTTTTTGCCGAATATTATATCATTCCGCAAGAAGTGAATCTTATCAACCACTCGTTCAAGATCAATACCACGAGCTTTCACCAATCTTTTCGTGTCTATATCACTGTCGATTAAAGACTCAATCTGTTTCTTCAATGCCACACGAGCATCACCGGCGAGAGCCCGTAGTTTTTCCACTTGTAGTAGGTGTAGAATTGTATTGAGCTCACTTGTCAAAGGTGTCGTTCCTCCAACACTCGCTCGAAGGTTTCGCTTGTCTTTGTTCGTACCGAGCCCCACGTTCTCAGCTGCTATTCGACCGTCTTGCGAATGGCTGAAGGCGATAGAGCAAGTACATTGGCTACCGTGACCAAGGCAAGTACGGCAACGAAAACGTACTTGGTCATCAACGTGGTCGCGGATAATTGGCAGCGGGGAAATCGAAAGTGTTCAGTGAGTGGTTGTGTGTGTGTCTGTCTGTATACTAATACCTGGCTGAATGCATGTGGACAGGAGGATGACGTCACACGATTCCGCACGGGATAACCTATTCGCACATGATGCTTTTCCTAACTGTAATTCTTAACAACTGCGACACTGGGAACTGGGTGATATAGTAAAAAAATGAAAAGTGAGATTCGATTACATGAGACCCTACATCTATTTCGAATGTTCTAGAATGGAACAATCTAGAATTGGTAACATGTAAAGAGATGCACTATGATTCAAGAGATGAGTCACCATTCGTGTCTCTGAACCATATGCGATTGCGTCATCCATTACACTTCCCTTCAATCGCTACAGTTAAATCAATAATCCCACTCAATTGCACGAGCTTGGTAAACTGCGGTGTTGGCAATGGCTTCGTCATGTAATCATCAAGTTGTTCATCGCTTGGAATAAACTTGATCTCGAGTTCACCAGACGCCACTGCATCACGGAAAAAATGATGCGCAAGTCAATATGCTTCGACCTTGACAGATAACCGGAATGCTCTGCCATCGTAATTGCCGCTTGATTGTCCACATAAACCATCGTAGATGGCAAGCTACCAACACTGAGATCCGTGAGTAAGTGACGTAACCATAGAACCTCTTGAGCAGCAATGGACAAAGCTACATATTCAGCTTCGGCAGATGACAATGCAACTGAACGTTGTCTCTTTGATTTGTAGATTACCGGTGCACCACATAATATAATCAAAACACCAGACGTAGCTCGGCGGGTATTAACATCACCGCCCCAGTTAGCATCAACGTAAACGACTGGATTAATCATGGTTGTACCGTTGCGAGAGTAGCATAAGCCAAACTTACTTGTACCAGCAAGATAACGTAGGACTCGGATCGCTGCCTTCATATGAGCAGGCTTCGGCGCCTCCAAATGCTGCGATAACTCACATATTGACACACATATATCTGAACGTGTCCCATTTGCGATATATAGCATTGAACCAATGAGCTCACGGTAGCGCTTCATGTCAACCATATCACCGTCCTTCAGTTCCTCAAGTCTCGGACCAAATACATTTGGGTTGCGAGATGGGAACGCCGATTATTGTCCAAACTTTTCAATGAGCCGTAGGATCAATTGCGATTGACAAATGTGCAACTTGGCTTTGGGTCGGTCATACTGGATCTCAATGCCAAGGACAAATCGCGCATGACCGAGATCCTTCAGTTTGAAATGCTCCGACAACTGGGCCTTGATATCATCGTCTGTAGCATCATCAGCGCATCCAACCAGAAGGTCATCTACATATAGAACGAGATACACCGAATCATCATTGTCACAGCGAATGAACAATCATGGGTCAGAGCAGCATTGCCTGAAACCCATTTGCTTCAATACAGCCTCGATTGTTTCGTGCCATACAGCTGCTGCTTGCTTTAACCCGTAGATACTGCGTCGTAGCTTGCAACACATACCATCCACCAATTGAATACCATCTGGTGGACACATGTAAACATCCTCCTTCAGATTACCATTTAAAAAGCAGTCTCTACATCAAGTTGCCGGATCACATAACCACGCGAGCAACACAGCGCGAGAAACGCACGAACCGAGTTGAGACTTGAGACGGGTGAGTACGTCTCCCAAAAATCAACACCATACTTCTGTCGAAATCCTTGAGCAACCAATCGCGCCTTGTATCGTTGAATGTTACCAACAGCATCACGCTTGATGCTAAACACCCATTTGCACCCAATAACTTGAACACCATCAGGACGTCGAATTACATCCCAAGTGTGATTTCGGAAGTGTGACTGTAGCTCATTACGGATTGCCTCTTTCCACTTGTAGGCTTGGGGTGACGCCATCGCTTCGTTGTAGGTGCGAGGGACTTCCATCACTGCCAATGCTATATCATATCCATCAGTGAGACGCAGTCGCTTTGGGTCAGGTTCTTCTGAATCATCGTTATCTTCAACATCATCACCAGTCATTGTAATATCATTGGACCATGGGACAATACTATTTTCACTTGGAGGAGGAGGAAGAATACCAATTGATGCTCCTTGAATAGATCGAGAGCGATCAATCTTTCTGGGTACGTACTGACCACCAAACATGTTACAATGTTCTCCCCTTTGGTCAGTACGAACCAGAGCACGATCGTGAAGCCTTGTATCATTATTATCTTGTGAATCATTGACAGGTAGTGGGAGCATCCTTTGATTATCAGCAGCAATAGTTGGAGCATCGTCCGGACTAATATCCATGGGTCTTTCTTGATTACTTGAAGGTGTTAGTGGTGGTGATTGCATCACCTGATCTTGGTCATCTTGGTTCGACTTTACTTTTGGAGTATGTTTACGATCGAAATCATCATCCAATGTCGACCATGTATACTGTAAAGACTGACTTATTGGTACTAGAACATATTTCGCAGGGGAAAGTTCATCAAGAGCAATCGTTCGAGATACCACCACACGTTGATCATCAATGTCATACACACGGTACGCTTTCGAGTTTTCAGCGTATCCAAGAAAAATACACTGATGTGCTTTGGGATCAAATTTGCTGCGCTTGGATGAGTCTACGTATACGAATCCACGAGATCCGAACACACGCATGTGTGACATCAATGGCTTGGAGTTCCATACTAATTCATACGGAGTTGTGTAATCACGTTCTGAATTGGACAGCCGGTTAATCGTGTAGACAGCTGTCATTACAGCTTCACCCCACCATTCACGATCCAAGTGTTGATAATATATCATCGCACGTGCCATCTCGGCTATAGATCGATTTGCGCGTTCTGCAATACCATTTTGCTGAGGGGAATATGGAGCACTAGTATGGTGAAGGATACCATGCTGCAAACAGAAGCCATCAAATTTCTTGTTGCAGAATTCGCTTCCGTTATCCGTCCTCACGCATTTAAGACGTTTGCCCGTCAGTCGTTCCATCATCTTGGTGTACTCAATGAACTTGAAAGCCACTGCAGTCTTAGATTTGAGCAGATATACATGCAAATATCTGGACCAATCATCCACAACACCAAAATGAATCGCGCACCACTCTTGGACTCCACGTTGATGGGACCCATCAAATCGGCATTAAATCTCAAGCAGTTCATCGGTCTTGACCACACTATTCAAAGTACTCGCATACTTCTCTACCGTCATTTTACCACACTCACAACCTTTACATGGAACATTAGAAGCAACTTCCCTTTTCAGATGAGGAACACCATCTACAACCTCACTCGTTCGCGAGACTCTGTCACCACCCACATGACCTAGTCGTGCATGTCACAGTTCCCATTCTTCCGATTCAGTAACCATGTTAACTTCACTCATTTTAGGATGTTGTATGCTAACCATGTTAAGCACATACAATTTTCCCATACGTCGGCCGCTTCCAATATTCTTCCCATGAACGAGAGTGAACATTCTACACTGGTAAATCTTGTCTCCCTTGCTACACCCTTGGCTGATAGTGCTGACACCGATAGCAATTTTCTATCTAGCCCTGGAATATACAACACATCACGGATATATGCTGTATTGCCACTCGATAGTTGTAACTCCACTGCCAATACCACATGCAGAGAGCCTCTCACCATTCGCGACCAAAACATTGAAACCATCCTCAACAGTACGAAAGTCGACGAAATCATCAAGGTCAAATGACATATGTGAGCTGGCTCCACTATCCAGCAGCCACATATTCATGTCATCTTGGTCATCTGTGACCGAAAAACAAACGTCTCCCTGGCATCATGCTTGATACCAACCTTCCGCTTTGGACACTGGTCTCTTTTGTGGCCAATTTCATCACAATCGAAGCATCGACCTTCGAATTTACCTTGACTATGGTCTTGTCGCTTGTTGCAGTTACTACTACGACCACCTTTGCCGTGGTTGTGCCCATGACCACCATGTCTACTTCGTTCTTGTTTACATGTCAATGAGGACTTGAACGCCATTTCTTGTCGCTCACGCTTGTGGATGGTTCCATATTCACGCTTCAACATCTCCTTGGCCTCATATAAATCCATACTACCCCGAGCCTCAATAATCTTCACAATGTCATCATAATCAAGGGTGAGGATTCCGAGCAAAACAACCAACCGCTCATCATCTTCCACGTCATCACCAACCGCCGCCAAACGCATGCATATATCATCAAACTTCAAAAGATGATCCATTATATTATGACCAGGGGTCATCATAAACTCATGAAGTTCTCTACGTAGTCGAACACGATTGTGTAGACTACGCTTCACGTGAAACTCCCGTAAAATAATCCATGCTTCCACTGCACACGAATCGTTACGAATCATCGACTGATATGGAGGGCTAAGCATCTTCGCAATAACACCCAACGCCTTGCCATCTGTAGATCTCCACTCAGCATTCTCCAACTGCGCCACCGCCTTTTCAGGTGTCAAATTAATGTGGTCCACAAGACCCTTCTTGCTAGGGCCATCCGAGCCGAGAATTCCCACATAAAATAATTGCCGTCAGTCAGAATGTCGTTGTTCATGCTGGAGGGAGCTGTTGGGATCATAACCTGTAATTCTTAACAACTGCGACACTGGGATCTGGGTGATATAGTAAAAAAATGAAAAGTGAGATTCGATTGCATGAGACCCTACATCTATTTCGAATGTTCTAGAATGGAACAATCTAGAATTGGTAACATGTAAAGAGTTGCACTATGATTCAAGAGATGAGTCACCATTCGTGTCTCTGAACCATATGCGATTGCGTCATCCATTACACTAACGGCACACGATAATTAGACCTTGAAGGTTCGTATGATGTAATAATATTACATATAACAGGATATCAGGTAGAAGCAACTACGCTAACCTTATGTATCTACAACGCCACCCCCTCGGTAACGACCAGGTACTACTTACTACACTGGTAGATGATTGCAGTAGTACCACCTTCCACTTCAGTTTGTTCGGCCACGTTCTGAATTCACTTGCAATGGTGTCTCTGCCCACTCTACATTTTGCACATTTGACCTTGCACCTTTAACCATGCAGCGCCAAATCCTACGTCATGCTTTCTACGCGCGTTAACTGTAAAAGCAACCACAAAAGTCTCACCACTCGTGCTTTCGCGCCACATATCGGAGCACGTCCACGTAAGACAAACCAACATGCTCATTAATGGTCACTTCGTGTCGTCGAGCACTGGTAAAACCTTCGAAACGTATAATCCAGCAACAATGGGAAAACTTGCAGACGTCGCGGAGGCTAACTCTGCCGATATTGACACGGCTGTTGCTGCTGCCCGCGCTGCCTTGAGGGCCCGTGGCGCACCATGCCCGCTTCGGAGCGCGGAATGCTCCTTCACAAGCTTGCCAACTTGATTGAAAAGAACATGAATGAACTTGCTGCTCTTGAAGCGCTTGATAATGGCAAGACCTTTGCTGAGGCCAAAGCGGTAGACTTGGGACTGGTGGTGAAGACTTACCGCTATTATGCTGGCTTGTCGGACAAAATTCACGGCTCCGTTATTCCCATCTCGGGTCCTTTTATCTGCTACACCAAGCCCGAACCTGTCGGCGTTGCGCGCAGATCATCCCGTTAAATTTCCCACTGGTCTTGATGGCGTGGAAGCTCGGCCCTGCTCTTGCAGCTGGCAACACGGTTGTGCTGAAACCTGCTGAGCAAACGCCGCTACCTGCTCTGCGTCTTGGTGAACTCATCGTGGAAGCTGGATTTCCAGAGGAAGTGATCAACATTGTTTCCGGTGCAGGCACGAATACTGTCCGGCTCCTCGCGCATCACCCGAACGTAGACAAGGTCGCCTTCACTGGTTCCACCGAAGTTGGCTACGAAATAATGCGCAATTCTCAGGTGAGCAATATTAAGCGTGTCACGCTTGAGTTCGGGGGCAACTCAGCAAATGTCATCTTGGATGACGCCGACATTGACCTTGCCATTCAGCAGTCAAAGCTAGCTCTATTTCTGAACCAGGGCCAGTTTTGCATTGCTGGCTCGCGTACGTACGTACAAGAGGGTATCTACGATGAGTTTGTGCGCCGCTCCGTCGAGGCTTCTAGCTCCCGCGTTGTTGGTGACCCGTTCAGCTCTTCCACGGAGCAGGGAGCACAGATCGATGAGACCCAATTGAGCGAGATTCTGCACTATATTGATAAGGGTGTGAAAGAGGGTGGTCGTCTCCTAACTGGCGGCAAGCGTCATGGTACCAAAGGCTGATTTATCGAGCCCACTGTGTTTGCGGACGTTCCAGACGACATGGCCATTGCTCGAGAAGAGATTCTTGGTCCCGTCATGACGATCTTAAATTTAAGACCATCGATGAGGTCATTAAGCGTGCCAATGATACCGTCTATGGTTTGGGAACTGGTGTCGTGACGACGAACATTTACAACGCTATCAATATTTCGAACGGCATTCGCGCGGGCACGGTGTACATGAATTGCTACGACGTAGTGGAGACGAATGCGCCGTTTGGTGGATTTAAAGATTCGGGAATTGGTCGCAAGAATGGGGAGCTTGGAATGCGGAATTACTTGGAGCACAAGACGGTGATTATCCAGCGCCCTCTTGACTAGATGCCGTGGGTTTTATGGAAGAAGTGATTACATGACTGAGTCAGTAGGGTGGTAACAAGTCGTTCTACCTGATATCCTGTTAGATGTAATATTATTACATCATACGAACCTCCAAGGTCTTATTATCATGTGCCGTTAGGAAAAACATCATGTGCGAATAGGTTATCCCTTCCGCACATGACTACGGTCAGTACAGATCTATAATCGAGGCGCAAGTTCTGACGTCATTAAAAGAAGCTTCTAAACACATGTCATACATATATCACTGGCTCTGGCTCGAACTCTTTCCTTTGATAAACTTGTGAACTTTTGTTAATATAGTGCAATGAGATAGGGATCTCCTTTCCCTGGTGAACAAAAACCCATAGTGGAATGAAGACGAGAAAACCTACGAAATGTCTCTCCAGACCGGCTTGTACAATCCTAAACGCCGCGTTTTTCCGTCGCTCTTGAATCAAATAAGTTTATGTGAACTGATAAACCATGTTTTCTTATTGTCCTATCCCAACATGCCTTTATAGGCGCTTTGTTCTTTCCAGAGTTTTCTCTTTCAGATTTGAAGATGCTTTTGCATCTTTGCTACAATCCTTTCTTTCCTTTGTGTTAGTATGTCTAGCGCGTGAAGCGAACCGCAACTTCTAAAGAATCGGCCATAGAACAAGATTTGTGTACATCAACACCAGTCACGTGTCCTATGATTATGTTGATAATATTGATCAGAAAAATACCTATTTTGTTCTTGGGGAGCAAATAATAGCAATAAAATGATGAATTACCAAGCATCCACGGGGCGGGATTAAATCCTACCGATGCAGAACAATAAGCCGGCAAGATATTCTTGCTCTTTTTACGACATACTTTTTAGCCCGTCCACACTGTCGACAGCTTGGAAATGTCTTATCGTTAGAACTAGAGTGGCCTCTGGCGTCCATACCATAACTAGTATTACGGAATGGACGCGACAGAGGTCACTCTCTAATCGTAGCCAAAGACAGCGGCGAGTACACATTAAGTGTTGGCGTATATGCAATTAAATTTAGTTGAGTACAAAAGTGCTAAATACAACAACTCCAAAGTTAAGGGAGGCACTAGGAAAATGGAATGGAAAGAGAAACCGCAGTGTCTCAAAGAGAGCCAAGAAACGTTACCCTTGGGCGTTACATACCTCACGGGTGATGCTTGGAAAGAGCTTGATTTGAAAGATATCAATATCATACACATGATTGGAAGATCGACTAGTGGTTGTGTACAAATGGTTCCAAGATGTGGAGTCGTTATGTGAGATATGTGATGAAAAGCGGAAACCCGAGGGGCAAGTAGAGTGTCATGCTTCTTCCGCACGAGAAGATGAAGGGAGATTAGTGTCCGGTGAATGGGGATGTTAAAGTTTGTTGGAAATTTGCTATGCTACGCCCTGGTGTTAGGTTGCATATAAATTTTAAGTAGTACGCGACCATTGTGGCCATTTTTGCATTTATGCATATTTGGTACCTTAGGATTTTATCTTTATATTAAGTTTTAGGTTAGGTTCTTAGAGCATCTCCACCGGCCAATGTTAAATGCGTTCTATATCAATTAGCACCGAAATCTCAAAAATGGGTTCTCCACCGGTAAAATTAAATCTGTGCTAGATTAGAAACTTCTTAAAGGGTCGCCCTACCCGCACCCCCCCCCCCTCCACCCTAGGGGCATCCCCCACGTGACTTTCGAGCAACAAGGATGGATATTGCTACTAATAATAAAGAGGCAGCGGTAAAAAAAGTATCCTGCAACGGTAACCTTAATAATTTAAAACTAAAAATAGACAGACTAATTTATATATTAATACACTTTTTATCTTTTATCTTCACTAAATATCTCAGCCCCAGCGCTCTCAACTTACACTCAGAGCCTCCTTTTCCTGCACGCGCATAAGCCATCAAGCACGGACCAGTTTGAGCTTTACAAGTTGCCCGCACGCGCCCCGTAATACTATTAGTATCATTCATAGCACGGCATATGTAGCCTTTGGTTTTGTAATAAATGTGCAATCGTCGCTTGTACTGGGTATCAACAAGTTGCAAAGATCCCTTAGCGGCGTATCGAAACTTGTGGAAAGTACCAAAAGAAACATGATTGCCGAGTTAAAGGGCATCCCTCTGATATTACCATCTACAATGGTGTTACGGAGTTAAAATGTTCATCTAAGGTGGAATAATGGAGGTGGTATGTCAACTGAAGCTTCGGCGCGTTTTCGTCGGCTTCATCGATAAATTCTCTACCCATCATCATCACGTCGCCTTTAGCTGAGAAATCTTCGATTGTTATTCGTAAAGCACACGCCAAAGCCCGAAGCTCTAATTGACCTCCCCAATCCGCTGTAGTTGCGACTCGATTACAGTAAATTATGAACGCGTAGTCAGTACCACCACCAGCACTCTCGTCCAGTGCCATGAAAGGCGAAAAATTGTCAGGACGTGCTAGCATGTACTCGCTCGTGATTTTGCGCAGGTGCTGAAAACCTGCCATCTCATCAACAATGAGTAGATTTTTCTGCTTTATCTGATCAGCAACAGCGTGATACATACAGTGGCCGTCGGATGGTATATCCTTAATCTTGAGTCCATATCTTGTCAGCTGCGCCAGGATCATATCTGCCTCAATCTGTCGCTCGCTTACTGTGTTCTCGTTAGCTTCATCGATGCGTTCTCGTCGTTCTCTTTCCTGCTTTTTTTGTTTTCTCGCTTGCGATGAGCTTTCGCTTGAACCTTGGCTTGTTTTGTGGCTAAAAAAAATCTTGAAGCTTCAGCAGCTTCGTTTGTGTGAGAAATAAGACTCGTTGTATTTTCTTCCTCCCTCTCAAAAGCTTTTAGCTCCTGATTGTGGCGATCCTTTAGCGCATTTCCATCGCTTCCACCTGAGCTTCAACTTCCTTTTTGCTTAGTCGATCTTTCTTGGCCTTCTTTTGAAATGCCTTTACTTCATTTTGCAGTGTCTAATAAGAGACGGGAGATTTCCAATGACATGCATTTCATTATCAACGGAAATTCAAGAAAGCGAAAAATGAGTAGCGGAAAAGGTATACGTACACGTAGTTCCAGTTTGTGGCGTTGCTTTGTCTGTCCCAGCGTCTCATTATTATTCGACGTCATCGTCTGATGCAAATGAGTTACAGTAAGTATACAATTCCGTATCACATGTAAACTTATTGTAACTTAATAAATGTAGAGATGGTATCGTGCAGCGGTAGCCACCGCTGCACGATACCATATCTTTATTATTAGTAGCAATATTCATCTCTATTGGTCGAAAGTCACGTGGGGGGTGCCCCTAGGGTGGAGGGGGGTGAGAGTAGGGTGACACTTCTTAAAAACCGGGACACCCAGTGTCAAATCTGGAATCATTGTCGACGCGTAGTAAATCAGTATCATAAGAATTTGATATGATATAAAATGGACACCGCTGGAGAAAGTGCTTCGAATTTATTAAATAAATTGAGGTTGTTATACTATGCAGCTACAATTTAATATAAATATAGCACGAACCGTGGAGATGCTCTTAGGTAAGCATTTATAATTAGTATATCTTTTACCTTTTAAGTCGCATTAAATCCTGCTCTCGTGCGCACCTACCCTGATCAGGTAGGGCGCGCTTCTTTCTTAGAAACTTCAATCCCAACGGCAGTCAGGAGCTAACGGTCAGAACTGCCATTACGGAAAGTTACACGTGCCCCCAACTCGTGTCAACTTTCGACAAAATTGTTAGAAGGGCCCGCTCTTCGTGCGCTACGCAAGACGGACGGTTTTGAGTCGTAACGACTCTTACCAAGGCCAAATTGGTCAATACCCATTTTCTGGGTATGCCATTGCATATATATATACATACATTTTATTAGATAGTTTTTAGGCTTAACTAAAATTTAATCATGTGGTGGAGTCAAGTTCGAAATCGAATACAATTGTATCGACAACCTGACCACCACCATCGTACCCTGCCTTCTAACTTACGGGGGGGGGTACCCCGCGGACCTCCATTCGAAATCTGGTCCGATCGTCCGCTGCTGACAGACTACCGGTCATCATCCAGAGACACTTGGTCCGATTCACTTAAGACCATCTCACCTTGTGTACCCATTGGAGTGGGCTAGTTACACACTCGGTGGATCGGGATCGCAGATCGATTTGATTCGGTATTGAATATGAGACCGTGCTGTCTAAGTGTACCTAGGGCGGAACTCTTCACCCCAGGTACGTACAGACCAGAAACACTTCCGAAAGATAGATTCCAATAGGTCGATCGTCCAAACGATCTATACCTGACCAATACGAAATAATAGAGGGTAGACCAATCAACCTGTCTAGCCCGTGACCAATATGAGAGAAGACCAAAACCGGTCTAAACTCCAACCAATGTTAAAATGAGCCAATATGTCCACGTGAAGACCCAATATGCCCGTGAACTCCACAAACGATATCTCCACGTAAAGACCAATCCAGTGAATAGCACGTTCCAAACGTACTTGAGTTAAAGTGTCGAGATCGCCAAATCGTACTCCCGTCGAGGGACTTCCGGTGGCCAAAGTGCGCGTGCGGCGCGTCCAGACCGGGTATAATAGGCGAGAGGAGATAATTCAACCCTCTGCCCCCAAACACTCCGCGGTGGGAGGAGGCGACTAATGTACGTAAAAAGAAAACGGCGACCCCTTGCTGCGGTGTAGACTTGGAAAAACCGCAACCAAAAGACTATTACTTGGAAAAACCGCAACCAAAAGACTCTTACTTGGAAAATCCGCAACTAACCAATAATACTACCTCCCTATGGTCCCTAATGTACCCACACAAAATTATGTAAAATACCCATTGTCAGGTGACTCACCCAAGACGAGCGTTCTTGATACTCCTTGAATTTGATAGGCTAAAAAGTCCCCCTTGTTTAGACCAATCGGAAACTCGACCAACTGCCTTGACCAAAAGTGACCAAATTTGTGGTACACTTCACCACAGCCGCCCCTGAGTCCGACCGTGTCGCACAACGATAACGGTCTGACCTCACCCATCACTTGACCAACTGGACCTTGGTCACTCACACTTCTTCACCATGGACCAAACATCTTCGACACCTTTGTCAGGTACTGCCTTTGCTGCACTTGATCTTCTTATGCTTCCCTTTGACGCTTGTTCTTGTCGTTCTTGCAGAAACTCTATTCGCCGAGTCGCCCCACCTTGCTTCGCTTGTCCGGTCGGCTCGGTCTGACAGCCCACGTAACTCTCATGCACTTCAAACATCGGAAGGGTGTCAGACTGAAGCCGACACGCGGATGCAGGATATGCTCGCAGAAAACATGCGTCTCAGGACCCAGGTGCCCCACCAGGCAACACGAGGTGCGCATCGTTGGTCTTCGTCTTGTACTTGTCTTGACCCTCGTTTGCCTTCAGCTCTCATCCCTCCCAGCGTCGTCGAGGCAATAGGTGCCTTAGTTGACGCCGATAGGGAGTCCAACGATCAGGTTGGCCAGCTCCGACATATTTTGGAGGAGTTTATAAGCGCGCGCGATGAGCTGTCCCGTCTGGAGGATCATCAGTACCATCTCCGGAATCAACTTGCACTTGTTCGTCGGCAGCAGCTGGACGGACAGTTTGACGCGACTTCACTGCGCATGCCAGGCGAAGACCTCGCGCGACGCATTGCCGAGTTGCAAATTGCGATTCAAGACCAGACCGGGAAGGTCCGGTCCTGTCAAGACAGGTCCGATGCTTGTACGCAAGAGTCGGGTCGTCGTCAGGTGGCACTAGACCAGTGCCGCCAGCACTTGATGAACTTGCTACCTCCGTGTTCGACTGCTTCCTCCAGCGTAGATTGGTCCGCATCGGCAACCTTAGTCTCCTCGAGACAAGACCAAGACCGCTTGAAGCAGGACCAAGTCCGACGTCTCTCATTGGCTGATATTCAGCATCCCGAAATTACATCAAAATCAAAGAAGCGCGCGGACGCGCCGGGTAGCTCGAGGGCGCGTGGCACTGCGCGCGGACCCGGAATCGGGGGGAAGCGTGCAGTGTCCCATAAGAAAGCCAAGACACAGGCGCTTCTCATGGACTCGGACTTGGACACGGACGACATCTACAGCCCCTCGGAAAGTCGAGCGCCCTCGCGCCGTACTGCAAGTCGCATCCAGCACACAGGGGTCTCGTCTGAGGAGGACTCCAGCGAAGGGTCCGGCGATTCCGAGTTCATGATCCCCATCCAGTCCAAGTCACGAACGAATTTGCGTGACAGTTTCGTCCAAGTGGCGTCGACAGTGGGGTCAGAGCAGAAGACCGGTCTGCCAAGTGACGCTGCACCAGTATCGACATCCGCGACTCCGGCGCCTTCGGTTCTCCCCGGGACATCCGGGCTTCACAAGTACGCCTTATTGAAGAACATGGCGGTTGATACCAGCTCCCTTCAGCCGCGGACGTTTGAAGTCACTTGGCCGTGGTCGTCGGGGCAAATCGGCTGTTTACGCCGGTCTACCCTGACCAAGCAGCTTCTGGCCCGGTCTTTCTCTCGTCCGGACTCCTGGCTTTTTCCACCGGTCAAGAAAACCCCTGCCGCGTCTGCATGGAGGGCGGACCTGATTACATCGGCGCAGATCTCCCGGCTGTACGGCGATGAACCATGGAAAATCTTCAAACACTCCAAGATAGGACTTGTGTTCCACTTGACTCCATGGATCGGCACTTTGCTAGGCCGGGTGAAGAATTTCAACAGGATCCACGGCCAAGCAATTTGGGAAGCGTCCCACTACTTGGTGCTTCCTCCCGACCGGGTGCGACAAGATCCGGGCCTGGCGACGTTCCAGAGCAAGCGCAAGCGACGTCGAATTCGAGCGGGTGAGGCTTGGAAATCCCTGTGCCAGTACATTTTGGACGGGTTGCGAGCTCGCGAGGGTGACGTCGTCGTGTTCTTGTACCCGGTGTTCCTCCACATGCCAAGGCGTCGCGTTGAGAAGACCAGACTGCTGGCCGACGACGGTACATGGTACCCCGGTCTTGATTGCGCTGAGCCGGTCGCGGACCTCAAGGATGCTTTGGTCCAGCTTGACCGGAAGGATCCCTGGCGTAACCAGTTTCAGGATCAAGTGGAACATCATCCTTAAATGGTCATCGGCCGTCTGTGGGGCGATAGCAAGTGAAGTCGTAGGTAGTCGACCAGATAACTCGTACTACATGTCATCGTTTCTTTTCATATGCCCGATCGTCAAATCACTTGAACTAATTTTACCACTCTCTCCATAGTTGAACCGAACACGTATCGTAAACAGTTCCACTCCCATCACGAAAAATAGTCATCACATTGATCATTCTGCTATTCCAATCTGTCACAGTTCATCACAATTTAACATCAACTTCGGACCTTCCACATCTTCACACCGGTCTAGACCGACCAATGCTACTGCGTGTCTTGGTCTTGGTCTTCATGGGTCTGCATCACTGCGAAGCGATTACGACTGACTCGTTCTCGTTCAAACTCTCGTAGAAGATCCCCACAATTCAAGTCGAGATTGTCGACCCAAGTTGATTCATCATGGTCCTTCCATCGGACCAGGTACTCTCGGTGAGTCCGACCGAACCTGGTCTACTTGGTCGACCGAACATCCAAGACCTTCTCCACTTCAAACTCGTCTTCCTCTAATGGCCGTTCCCATCTGTCCTCCGGCAGTAACGCTTCATCGAAATCAAATCTTTTTTCTTCGTCTACCAGACAGGGAGTTTTGGGTCGATCAGGAAATTATCGGACCAGCTTCAACTTTGACACATGCACAATCGGGAAGACCTTGTAATCTGTACCAGTTGTTACTAGACGGGCAGCGTTCTCACCAATCAGCTTGGCAACACGGAAAGGGCCGTGCCACATGTGAGCCAGCTTCTTCGCATAGCCCTCTTTCACTCGGTCTAGGTATAGCCATACCCTCGCCCCTGGTTCTATACCGTGGGGTCGGACATAGTCATTGGTCCGGTCTGCCCGGTCTTGTGTGGCCTGACGCAGCTTTTCGTTGACGACTTCTTTTGCATGCTGGTAGTCTTTCTGGACCTGCATGCGCCAGCGTCGAGCATCGCGATCGCGGGTCCGGGTGCAACCGATAGGTATCGCAGCTTCCAGTGTCAACCGAGGGTCCCATCCATATGTCAGATAAAAAGGCGTTTCTCCTCGGATCCGATCGGTCGACGAGTTGAGTGCAAACACCAGCCTTTCTGCATAGTCGTCCCAATCTCGCCGGTCTGGATCAGCAACGTACATCTTGATCGCCCTCGTTATGGTCTGCACCATGCGTTCCGCCGATCCATTTGCTTGCGGACGATATGCCATCGCCGCACTCTGTTTCTGGCCCAGCATGTTATTGAACGACTGGAACACCTCGGCCATAAAACCTGGTTCCCGATCGTGCCTGATGACCTCGCTGGCGCCGAATATTCGGAACACACATTCTTCGTAGCTCTGGGCGATCTGCTGCGCAGACCGAGATGCACTTGCCTTTGCAATAACTAGACCAGTGAACAGGTCTACCCAGATCATCAGCTCAGTGTTGCCGCGCGTCGATCTAGGCAGTGACGGTATGTGGTACATCGCTATGACCTGGAAAGGGTAGATAGCTTCGATATTTCCGGGCGATCGCCCCTTGATTACCGGTCTACCCTTTCCGGTCTCGCAATCCGTGCAACAGCCCGCATATTTCTGCACACTGCGGAAAAGACCTCTTCAGTGGAAGTAAGACCTGATCTTGTGATAGGTCCTGCCTATGCCCTGATGTCCCCCTTCTAGACTCACGTGATAGTGATGAAGGACATCCGGCTGCAGCAACTCGGGGATCACTAATTTCGCCAGTCGGTCCCGGTATGCACTGTCTTGGTCGGCATCGCGGCAGTAATACAATAATCCATTATCATCCAATTCGTAGCTATCCGCGATCTTGATGCACTCTTTTGCTTGATCGTTCGTCAACTTGGACAGTTCACCACGTAGGTCCTCAGGTTCATAATCCATTCTTGTTCGTCGTGCTCCTTGAGGATCCGTTCCATCCTTAACTGTTGCACTGCATATTCGTTCAAACTTTCCTTCGGGAACGGTCGGCGAGACTTCTGAGCTTTCGATCTAGTCGCGACCATCACATGCACCTGGACTGGGGTGTTCTTGGGTCCGATCACTTCTGGGAGCCTGTTTATATTCATCAATTCATCCAGAACGGCCTTCTCGGTGATCGTAGCCCCGGTCTGGTCTTGCATGGCCTTGGTCGAGAGGTAGTCGGCGCTTTTGTTCCGGTCCCGTTTCACGTGCAATAGCTCGTGGTTGGGGTGGTCCTTCAATGCCTTCATTACTCGATCATTTAGTGTCCGTAGTCGTGGAGCCTTGCAGTAGATCTTTCCGGTGATCTGCCTAATCACTAGGTTGGAGTCACCACATATGATGACTCGCCCCTTCTCTTGCAACGACAGCAAGTCCATACATAGAAGTAGACCTCGGTACTCCGCCTCGTTAACAGTAATATCCGGCGTGAAATCGGCAGCGGCTGCAACTATAGACCATTGTGGCAACTTCCACAATATGGCACTATAGGCGCCGACCTTCTTCTTCACGCTTGCCGATCCGTAAAAAATTAAGACCAAGAGCTCTTCGTCATGGTCGACGGTCGGTGGCGGTCTCGAAACTGACTGCCGAGGTTGCCTCCTCGGGGCAATCGCTATCAATTCCTCGTCCACTTCAGACCGAGGGGTGATACTGGCAGCTAATGTACCCAATATCTCTTCCTCGACCCTGGTGCACTTAACGACCTCGAGGGTCCACTGCGACAAGACCGCCGATCATCTGCCTAGACGTCCTTCCATCCCATTGGCTGATAATAGCCAGGCCAAAGTAGACCGTCTTGACAGGACCTTTATAGGTCGGCCGACCAGCAGGTTGTAACACACATCCAGAATTCGTAGCAACGCCAGAACTTCTTTCTCGACAATTCTATTGTTCACTTCATTTGGTTTTAGATTCCGGCTCGTAAACGTGACTGGATGATACACACCATCGTGATTTTGCACTAAAGTGGCTGAGATAGCCCACTTACTGGCATATACAATAATGGTCGGCACTTTTTCGGGAGCGAAATGCTTGAGAATCGGTGCCGTCGCCATATTAACCTTCAACATACCAAAGGCAAACTGTGCACGCTTCATATGATCTTAGGCCTCCACTTTCGGACAAACTGCAGCAAGACCAGAGTCGGCGCCCTCCTGTAAAGTTTCCCGATCTCCTTCGCGCAACATATGGTAGTCAAATTCCCGGAGCTCGTACAGCACAGCCGCGTCGACAGCAAAGTCTTCAATGAATCGACTATAATAATTCAAGCTTCCCAGGAAGGACTTCATTGCCTTCAGCGATCTGGGGAACGGGAGGTTACTCAGCGAATCCAGGTCCTTGGGATTGGCCTCTAGACCATTGTTCGAGACCATATGGCCTAAATAGGCGACCTTGGACATACCCCAAAAACTTTTCACGGCACTGATAGACAGGTTCCAGCGGTCGCATTTCTCCAACAATCGTTCAACCTTCTCGCAAAGATCGTTCGATGAAGAGGCAGGTATCAGAATGTCGTCGATGTACGACCGCCTCCCTAGAACGGACGGTCCTCTTTCCCGATCGGATTCACCCTCTGTAAACACATCATAACTTTCGGCAGGGTCCCGATCGGTCTTGATTTTGAAGTGTCCGTACAGTGCGTTGTATATCAACCTTTGATAGATTTGGGGCGCGTTCTTCAGATCGAACGGCATTCGATTCCACTCGAAAAGACCAAACGGTGTCACAAATGCGGAAATCTCACGGGCTCGATCAGTCATCAAGACCACCCAAAATCCACTTGCCATATCTAGCGAACAATACCACAAGGTCTTGTAGAGGTCTTCCAACAGATCATTAATCAGCGGCATCGGGTAAACCATGAGTTTAGTCAACCGATTTACCAGCCGATAGTCGATGCACAGTCTAATGTCAACGCCGTTCTTCTTGATAACAATTACGATCGGCGAGGCCCATGGCGAGGTCGACGGTCTAATAATCTTGGCGAACAACAGTCCTTTAATGAGATCAGAAAGCTTTTCACGGTACTGTGGCGCCACGCGTCGACATCGCTGGGCAATCGGCTTGGCATCTCCAACGTCAATATCGCAAATCGCACCACGGGCTACAGGTAGTAAGGCGTTGCCCTTTCCGATCAGCAGATGTCTTTTCTTCCATATGATATTCTTCAACTGCTCGATCCGGTCTGGACTGTTAAGGTCTTGATCACCCACTTGTAAATCATCCATTGTAACTTCGGGCGAGTCGGCAGACACTTCAGGGAGGACTGCCATTTGGCTTTCCAGCTCCTGAATGTACTGTTCCCCGCCTCATGTATACAGACTTGTTCATCTTCTGGGGCGATATCACCTAGACCATCTGGACCGGCTGAACGCCCCTGGTCTTGATCGACGGTCTGTCCTTCACTGATATCGGTCTGATTAGGAATACCGTCATGGTCCGACCTAGCAATTTCATGTTCCCCTTCTTCCGTTTCTTGCTCCGCTGTCACCTGGTCTTGTGCTGACACCAGGTTGACTAACCTTGGCTCGTCTACTTGATGGTCCACCGTTCCTGGTGACTGCGGCGCCTTTCTTCGGACCAACATCTTTTTGGGGTGACATAACTTGGTCTTTCCACTAAAGGTGAGGTATCCTCTTCCACCGACCCATCATCGCTGATAAGATCGGTGGTCGATTGGTACGCCAGGTTTTGCTACTCGACATACCGCCTCGACCCAATCGAGACGAACCCCATCTTCCTTGGTACCTTTCCTTCTGCTAACCACATACCAACAATAGTGTTATTGTACAGTGTCAGCGGCTTGTCACCGATATTGGTAACACGGACAAAATCACGTCGACCAGCACTCTTTACGAAGGTCAAGACCCACCGATAGCCCCTGGTCAACCATAACTTCCTCGAACGGAAACCTTTCTCGACCGGGGTATCGGCAGACCGACCAACTGGGATAGTGAGGTCTTGGTCCCACCGGACCAGATCGGTATACGAACCATACAGAGGTCTTCGACCAGCCAACTGGACCTGGACCTCGTCCGGGAGTGTAAGTACTCCATGTGACAGGTATAGGCAAATACCGGCTGGGACCATGAAATCCATACCTAATAAAGCGTCCTGACCAGCCAGCTTGCCAACCCAAGCGCTGAAAAAGTAGAGCAGCGATCCCGACAAAGTAATTTTCACACGCGTTCTTCCTTCGGTCATATAAGAGTTTTCACCGATCCCGACGCATTCTTGTCTCTGGGTATCGTCTATACGACATCCGACCTTACGAGAAAAGGCGGAGTCGATTATCGAGACTTCAGCTCCAGAGTCGAACAACATCGTCTCTTTCTGGTTATTAATCTTGCCACAGGCTTTCGCCTGCTTTAACCATTTATCAGGCGCGTGATACTTCCAGTATCCGCGGGATTCTCCAGGCAGCAAGTCCAACTGCATAACCACCTTGGTCCGGGAGTACTCATCGGTCTTCAGACTGTAGACCGGATGGTCTGGGTCGACGAAATTTGGAATAGAACGTGTATTGTCGGTCTTATCCTCCTTGCCGACATATGCATAGATGTGAACCGTAGAACGCTTGGCTCGATCCAGATTCTAACCTGGAGAGCGTTCTAGTTTAACATATTTTCCGCGTCCGGCGGCAGCATCCCCGCGTGCTTGTCCGGCACGTACCACGTGCGTATCATGTAAAAAAAATCTTCAATCTTGCAGTGGCCTGCCTCGTGGATCTCTCCACATGACTTGCATACGAAAAGGCAGTGGTCAGTCGGGTGGCCGCGTCTCTCGCACTTCTTGAACACCATCTTCTTCCAGCAGTTTGGACCATCATGTTTGCTCGACCCACAGTGGGAGCACTTCTGACGAGGTCGGTCCGGATCGGACTTGCTTCCGTTCCTTCCCTTCCAGTCTACCTGGTCGGGCTTCGAACTGGTCTTTGGGGAAGGTCCCGCAACATAGACGTAACGATACGGGTCTTCATCCGATGACTCCTGGCTGTATTGACTTCTACTTTCCACTTCTGATCCCGTGCAGTCTTCGGCTACGATCGCCTTGACCGCTCGGGTCGGTCTGGTCCAGGGTCTCTTAACCGGATCGGTCTGGGTCTGGGTCTTGGATAGGTAGCGACCTGATCCACCAGCACTCTTCGCCCTCATGCTACGCGACTGCTGTAGCGTCCGTAGAGTCTGTTCAAATTCACCCGCGTCCCTAAGACGCAGCAGAGTAAGCTGGTCCGCCAGTTCTTGATCATCCAGGGTACTAATGTAGTGACCCACATGTTCCAGAGCAGCACCGTTCGGTGGGTTATTCTCTTTAATTGTTATACCGGCACGAAGTGCAGCCACGTTCAACCGATGCAAATATTCGATCGGTGTCTCGTCGCTCCGCTTCTGCATATGGTGATACTTTCGAGCACTCGAAAATCCGGAGTTACAATATTGCCCTTCAAACTCTGCACATAGCTGGTCCCAGTCAGACCGGACATCCCGACCTAACTGTTGGATCCAGTTGGCAGCCGGTCCTTTCAACAAAATCCCGGAGAATCAGACATCTTTCACTTTTCGGGGTCTGGTCTCGCAGGAACGCAGACTTGACCCGACCGAACCAAGACCGGGCCTGGTCTTCATGAGTATCCTTGCCAGTGAAGTCCTTGAGTTCGGTCGTCGCGGCCATACGGATGCGCGGAATCGCAGCAGATCCAAAGTCGTAAGCAATAGTGGAGGCTAGGTTAGCCTTGAGTGGCTTGCCAGCGCCCGTACCGTCTGACCCACAGTGGTCGTCAAGACCGCCGACCGACTCCATGTCACAGTCACTTGTCTTACTTGGTCTACGCGGTCTGGCCGGTTGAGGCTTGCGCTTCCCTTTGCCGACTTGCTTACCACTTCGAGTGGGCTTGTCCACAGATGTTACCGATTTCATATCCACATCTCGGCAAACATTGGCACTTGGGTAGACCGGTCTTGGGCATGTGGCCGCAGAGGTGGTCTAACCCGATCTTCCATGAAACGCTCCATCATCGTCTCAAACATGGTTTGGACGTTAGCTGGAGTCATGTGCAACGTGTTGATACCCTCCTTTTGCGGAACTGAGACCTGTGGGGGTCGCTGGAGCCCCAACTGGCAAGCAGATCTTTGCTGCCGTATGTCCCTTTTTTGTTCAGGATGGGCATGGTCCACCCCCACGGTCATCCGCTCGACACCGGTCTCCAACTCTGATGAGCTGTTAGAGGCCGGTGGAGACTGATAAACCGATTCGTCATCAGAACCAATGTCGACAAGCGCTGTGGAGGCTTCAGCGACCTTCACTGCTGCGGTGGGAGTTGGGCGGCAAACCGCCCCCACCAGTGGGACCAAATGGTCGTGGAAGGTCGACATCGACAATTTCATCCTCCAAGTCTCAAATTCAAATAGTTTTTGGACATCGGTGGGGCTCTGCATTTTAATTTCAACCTCCTCCAACATCGCCACCAAGTTTTTCACCAACAGCAATGGTCGATCACTCTGGACCGGCTCGGTAGTGGGACCGCGAAGAAGGTCGGGGATCTGGAGGTTCAACACCCGAAAGACCACGTCAAAACGAACAAATCGTTTCAGCTCAAAAATGTAGTACATCTTGTTTAGGTCTTCTTCAGTGATGCCTCCATCTCCGACCTGTGACTTTTCTTCGAGGTCGTCTTCGTCGGCCGGCATTCCCAACCCTTTCTTGGGAATCTTGGGTAGCTTGGGGACCTTGGGGAGGTTGGTCTGATCGTTCTGATCAGCTTCCAAGTATTTTTCGTCTTTTGATTTTCCATCAACCTTTTTATGCACATACATAGGATCAGGACCAAGGTCCTGATCCTTTCTGGGACAATAGCATGACTTGCTATAGTCCCGATCGGCTCCGGTGGGAGCCTTTTGGGGAGGAAAAAATTTATTAATCCCGATCTGGTCCTCCACCAGGCGAGACCGGACATCGCCATATTTATCGAGAACGAAGACGTAAGGTGATAGCTTTTTCTTACGCCCTCTCCAGAACGATTCCAAATTCAAATCTTCAAATTCAATCTTTGATGACACCTCGCGGTGATATCCACGATCACCAAGTGATCCGGGCACGCGCACCATTTTGGTGGAGTCAAGTTCGAAATCGAATACATTTGTATCGACAACCTAACCACCACCATCGTACCCAGCCTTCCAACTTACGGGGGGGGGGGGGG
>CM047587.1:42804702-42829752 GCA_026184515.1 Peronosclerospora sorghi | reverse complement strand
ATGTTCTAGAATGGAACAATCTAGAATTGGTAACATGTAAAGAGTTGCACTATGATTCAAGAGATGAGTCACCATTCGTGTCTCTGAACCATATGCGATTGCGTCATCCATTACACTAACGGCACACGATAATTAGACCTTGAAGGTTCGTATGATGTAATAATATTACATATAACAGGATATCAGGTAGAAGCAACTACGCTAACCTTATGTATCTACAACGCCACCCCCTCGGTAACGACCAGGTACTACTTACTACACTGGTAGATGATTGCAGTAGTACCACCTTCCACTTCAGTTTGTTCGGCCACGTTCTGAATTCACTTGCAATGGTGTCTCTGCCCACTCTACATTTTGCACATTTGACCTTGCACCTTTAACCATGCAGCGCCAAATCCTACGTCATGCTTTCTACGCGCGTTAACTGTAAAAGCAACCACAAAAGTCTCACCACTCGTGCTTTCGCGCCACATATCGGAGCACGTCCACGTAAGACAAACCAACATGCTCATTAATGGTCACTTCGTGTCGTCGAGCACTGGTAAAACCTTCGAAACGTATAATCCAGCAACAATGGGAAAACTTGCAGACGTCGCGGAGGCTAACTCTGCCGATATTGACACGGCTGTTGCTGCTGCCCGCGCTGCCTTGAGGGCCCGTGGCGCACCATGCCCGCTTCGGAGCGCGGAATGCTCCTTCACAAGCTTGCCAACTTGATTGAAAAGAACATGAATGAACTTGCTGCTCTTGAAGCGCTTGATAATGGCAAGACCTTTGCTGAGGCCAAAGCGGTAGACTTGGGACTGGTGGTGAAGACTTACCGCTATTATGCTGGCTTGTCGGACAAAATTCACGGCTCCGTTATTCCCATCTCGGGTCCTTTTATCTGCTACACCAAGCCCGAACCTGTCGGCGTTGCGCGCAGATCATCCCGTTAAATTTCCCACTGGTCTTGATGGCGTGGAAGCTCGGCCCTGCTCTTGCAGCTGGCAACACGGTTGTGCTGAAACCTGCTGAGCAAACGCCGCTACCTGCTCTGCGTCTTGGTGAACTCATCGTGGAAGCTGGATTTCCAGAGGAAGTGATCAACATTGTTTCCGGTGCAGGCACGAATACTGTCCGGCTCCTCGCGCATCACCCGAACGTAGACAAGGTCGCCTTCACTGGTTCCACCGAAGTTGGCTACGAAATAATGCGCAATTCTCAGGTGAGCAATATTAAGCGTGTCACGCTTGAGTTCGGGGGCAACTCAGCAAATGTCATCTTGGATGACGCCGACATTGACCTTGCCATTCAGCAGTCAAAGCTAGCTCTATTTCTGAACCAGGGCCAGTTTTGCATTGCTGGCTCGCGTACGTACGTACAAGAGGGTATCTACGATGAGTTTGTGCGCCGCTCCGTCGAGGCTTCTAGCTCCCGCGTTGTTGGTGACCCGTTCAGCTCTTCCACGGAGCAGGGAGCACAGATCGATGAGACCCAATTGAGCGAGATTCTGCACTATATTGATAAGGGTGTGAAAGAGGGTGGTCGTCTCCTAACTGGCGGCAAGCGTCATGGTACCAAAGGCTGATTTATCGAGCCCACTGTGTTTGCGGACGTTCCAGACGACATGGCCATTGCTCGAGAAGAGATTCTTGGTCCCGTCATGACGATCTTAAATTTAAGACCATCGATGAGGTCATTAAGCGTGCCAATGATACCGTCTATGGTTTGGGAACTGGTGTCGTGACGACGAACATTTACAACGCTATCAATATTTCGAACGGCATTCGCGCGGGCACGGTGTACATGAATTGCTACGACGTAGTGGAGACGAATGCGCCGTTTGGTGGATTTAAAGATTCGGGAATTGGTCGCAAGAATGGGGAGCTTGGAATGCGGAATTACTTGGAGCACAAGACGGTGATTATCCAGCGCCCTCTTGACTAGATGCCGTGGGTTTTATGGAAGAAGTGATTACATGACTGAGTCAGTAGGGTGGTAACAAGTCGTTCTACCTGATATCCTGTTAGATGTAATATTATTACATCATACGAACCTCCAAGGTCTTATTATCATGTGCCGTTAGGAAAAACATCATGTGCGAATAGGTTATCCCTTCCGCACATGACTACGGTCAGTACAGATCTATAATCGAGGCGCAAGTTCTGACGTCATTAAAAGAAGCTTCTAAACACATGTCATACATATATCACTGGCTCTGGCTCGAACTCTTTCCTTTGATAAACTTGTGAACTTTTGTTAATATAGTGCAATGAGATAGGGATCTCCTTTCCCTGGTGAACAAAAACCCATAGTGGAATGAAGACGAGAAAACCTACGAAATGTCTCTCCAGACCGGCTTGTACAATCCTAAACGCCGCGTTTTTCCGTCGCTCTTGAATCAAATAAGTTTATGTGAACTGATAAACCATGTTTTCTTATTGTCCTATCCCAACATGCCTTTATAGGCGCTTTGTTCTTTCCAGAGTTTTCTCTTTCAGATTTGAAGATGCTTTTGCATCTTTGCTACAATCCTTTCTTTCCTTTGTGTTAGTATGTCTAGCGCGTGAAGCGAACCGCAACTTCTAAAGAATCGGCCATAGAACAAGATTTGTGTACATCAACACCAGTCACGTGTCCTATGATTATGTTGATAATATTGATCAGAAAAATACCTATTTTGTTCTTGGGGAGCAAATAATAGCAATAAAATGATGAATTACCAAGCATCCACGGGGCGGGATTAAATCCTACCGATGCAGAACAATAAGCCGGCAAGATATTCTTGCTCTTTTTACGACATACTTTTTAGCCCGTCCACACTGTCGACAGCTTGGAAATGTCTTATCGTTAGAACTAGAGTGGCCTCTGGCGTCCATACCATAACTAGTATTACGGAATGGACGCGACAGAGGTCACTCTCTAATCGTAGCCAAAGACAGCGGCGAGTACACATTAAGTGTTGGCGTATATGCAATTAAATTTAGTTGAGTACAAAAGTGCTAAATACAACAACTCCAAAGTTAAGGGAGGCACTAGGAAAATGGAATGGAAAGAGAAACCGCAGTGTCTCAAAGAGAGCCAAGAAACGTTACCCTTGGGCGTTACATACCTCACGGGTGATGCTTGGAAAGAGCTTGATTTGAAAGATATCAATATCATACACATGATTGGAAGATCGACTAGTGGTTGTGTACAAATGGTTCCAAGATGTGGAGTCGTTATGTGAGATATGTGATGAAAAGCGGAAACCCGAGGGGCAAGTAGAGTGTCATGCTTCTTCCGCACGAGAAGATGAAGGGAGATTAGTGTCCGGTGAATGGGGATGTTAAAGTTTGTTGGAAATTTGCTATGCTACGCCCTGGTGTTAGGTTGCATATAAATTTTAAGTAGTACGCGACCATTGTGGCCATTTTTGCATTTATGCATATTTGGTACCTTAGGATTTTATCTTTATATTAAGTTTTAGGTTAGGTTCTTAGAGCATCTCCACCGGCCAATGTTAAATGCGTTCTATATCAATTAGCACCGAAATCTCAAAAATGGGTTCTCCACCGGTAAAATTAAATCTGTGCTAGATTAGAAAAATCTTTAAGGGGCCCCCCCCCCCCCCCCCCCCCCCCCCCTCCACCCTAGGGGCATCCCCCACGTGACTTTCGAGCAACAAGGATGGATATTGCTACTAATAATAAAGAGGCAGCGGTAAAAAAAGTATCCTGCAACGGTAACCTTAATAATTTAAAACTAAAAATAGACAGACTAATTTATATATTAATACACTTTTTATCTTTTATCTTCACTAAATATCTCAGCCCCAGCGCTCTCAACTTACACTCAGAGCCTCCTTTTCCTGCACGCGCATAAGCCATCAAGCACGGACCAGTTTGAGCTTTACAAGTTGCCCGCACGCGCCCCGTAATACTATTAGTATCATTCATAGCACGGCATATGTAGCCTTTGGTTTTGTAATAAATGTGCAATCGTCGCTTGTACTGGGTATCAACAAGTTGCAAAGATCCCTTAGCGGCGTATCGAAACTTGTGGAAAGTACCAAAAGAAACATGATTGCCGAGTTAAAGGGCATCCCTCTGATATTACCATCTACAATGGTGTTACGGAGTTAAAATGTTCATCTAAGGTGGAATAATGGAGGTGGTATGTCAACTGAAGCTTCGGCGCGTTTTCGTCGGCTTCATCGATAAATTCTCTACCCATCATCATCACGTCGCCTTTAGCTGAGAAATCTTCGATTGTTATTCGTAAAGCACACGCCAAAGCCCGAAGCTCTAATTGACCTCCCCAATCCGCTGTAGTTGCGACTCGATTACAGTAAATTATGAACGCGTAGTCAGTACCACCACCAGCACTCTCGTCCAGTGCCATGAAAGGCGAAAAATTGTCAGGACGTGCTAGCATGTACTCGCTCGTGATTTTGCGCAGGTGCTGAAAACCTGCCATCTCATCAACAATGAGTAGATTTTTCTGCTTTATCTGATCAGCAACAGCGTGATACATACAGTGGCCGTCGGATGGTATATCCTTAATCTTGAGTCCATATCTTGTCAGCTGCGCCAGGATCATATCTGCCTCAATCTGTCGCTCGCTTACTGTGTTCTCGTTAGCTTCATCGATGCGTTCTCGTCGTTCTCTTTCCTGCTTTTTTTGTTTTCTCGCTTGCGATGAGCTTTCGCTTGAACCTTGGCTTGTTTTGTGGCTAAAAAAAATCTTGAAGCTTCAGCAGCTTCGTTTGTGTGAGAAATAAGACTCGTTGTATTTTCTTCCTCCCTCTCAAAAGCTTTTAGCTCCTGATTGTGGCGATCCTTTAGCGCATTTCCATCGCTTCCACCTGAGCTTCAACTTCCTTTTTGCTTAGTCGATCTTTCTTGGCCTTCTTTTGAAATGCCTTTACTTCATTTTGCAGTGTCTAATAAGAGACGGGAGATTTCCAATGACATGCATTTCATTATCAACGGAAATTCAAGAAAGCGAAAAATGAGTAGCGGAAAAGGTATACGTACACGTAGTTCCAGTTTGTGGCGTTGCTTTGTCTGTCCCAGCGTCTCATTATTATTCGACGTCATCGTCTGATGCAAATGAGTTACAGTAAGTATACAATTCCGTATCACATGTAAACTTATTGTAACTTAATAAATGTAGAGATGGTATCGTGCAGCGGTAGCCACCGCTGCACGATACCATATCTTTATTATTAGTAGCAATATTCATCTCTATTGGTCGAAAGTCACGTGGGGGGTGCCCCTAGGGTGGAGGGGGGTGAGAGTAGGGTGACACTTCTTAAAAACCGGGACACCCAGTGTCAAATCTGGAATCATTGTCGACGCGTAGTAAATCAGTATCATAAGAATTTGATATGATATAAAATGGACACCGCTGGAGAAAGTGCTTCGAATTTATTAAATAAATTGAGGTTGTTATACTATGCAGCTACAATTTAATATAAATATAGCACGAACCGTGGAGATGCTCTTAGGTAAGCATTTATAATTAGTATATCTTTTACCTTTTAAGTCGCATTAAATCCTGCTCTCGTGCGCACCTACCCTGATCAGGTAGGGCGCGCTTCTTTCTTAGAAACTTCAATCCCAACGGCAGTCAGGAGCTAACGGTCAGAACTGCCATTACGGAAAGTTACACGTGCCCCCAACTCGTGTCAACTTTCGACAAAATTGTTAGAAGGGCCCGCTCTTCGTGCGCTACGCAAGACGGACGGTTTTGAGTCGTAACGACTCTTACCAAGGCCAAATTGGTCAATACCCATTTTCTGGGTATGCCATTGCATATATATATACATACATTTTATTAGATAGTTTTTAGGCTTAACTAAAATTTAATCATGTGGTGGAGTCAAGTTCGAAATCGAATACAATTGTATCGACAACCTGACCACCACCATCGTACCCTGCCTTCTAACTTACGGGGGGGGGGTACCCCGCGGACCTCCATTCGAAATCTGGTCCGATCGTCCGCTGCTGACAGACTACCGGTCATCATCCAGAGACACTTGGTCCGATTCACTTATAACCATCTCACCTTGTGTACCCATTGGAGTGGGCTAGTTACACACTCGGTGGATCGGGATCGCAGATCGATTTGATTCGGTATTGAATATGAGACCGTGCTGGCTAAGTGTACCTAGGGCGGAACTCTTCACCCCAGGTACGTACAGACCAGAAACACTTCCGAAAGATAGATTCCAATAGGTCGATCGTCCAAACGATCTAGACCTGACCAATACCAAATAATAGAGGGTAGACCAATCAACCGGTCTAGCCCGTGACCAATATGAGAGAAGACCAAAACCGGTCTAAACTCCAACCAATGTTAAAATGAGCCAATATGTCCACGTGAAGACCCAATATGCCCGTGAACTCCACAAACGATATCTACACGTAAAGACCAATCCAGTGAATAGCACGTCCCAAACGTACTTGAGTTAAAGTGTCGAGATCGCCAAATCGTACTCCCGTCGAGGGACTTCCGGTGGCCAAAGTGCGCGTGCGGCGCGTCCAGACCGGGTATAATAGGCGAGAGGGGATAATTCAACCCTCTGCCCCCAAACACTCCGCGGTGGGAGGAGGCGACTAATGTACGTAAAAAGAAAACGGCGACCCCTTGATGCGGTGTAGACTTGGAAAAACCGCAACCAAAAGACTCTTACTTGGAAAAACCGCAACCAAAAGACTATTACTTGTAAAATCCGCAACTAACCAATAATACTACCTCCCTATGGTCCCTAATGTACCCACACAAAATTATGTAAAATACTCATTGTCAGGTGACTCACCCAAGACGAGCGTTCTTGATACTCCTTGAATTTGATAGGCTAAAAAGTCCCCCTTGTTTAGACCAATCGGAAACTCGACCAACTGCCTTGACCAAAAGTGACCAAATTTGTGGTACACTTCACCACAATCACTTCTGATTTTTTCTCATAGTACATAAGTACACATTTCGTTACGAGTACGGCTTGGAGTCTGGAGCGTAGAGTTTTGTGGAACTTGTAATTATTTACGGTTACGTTACTCTGTGGAGATATCGATAGTAGAATAAAAGTGGGGAAATAAAGTCTTTTTTGTTCTATTAATGCTTTGGTACTCATCTTTGTCTCGTTTTTGAAGTCGCGCGCCTAGTACACTATTGAGGTTGGAGCCAGCGCAGGATATAGAAGAGGGGAAATATGAATAATATCGAACATGTTATGAGCCCAAATCGGGACCGAAACATCTTGGAAGAGAAAGCCAGCCCGGGGAAATCAATCAGGAGTCGGACATTATGAAAATGCTAAAAGCTATCATGGGTCGACTTGACCAGACAGAAGTTTCAAAGAGCAAGGAGACTAAAGAAAAAAAACGTGGTACAACCTCCCAGAGTAGACAAAAAGATGAGCATGGATTTTCTCGGTGACAGTGCTGAGTAAAAAAGAGCTTTTCTTACGGGATTGCAGGGAAGGCAGAGTTTTGAAGACATCTTGTAGCCGGTGAGTACACGCACGGTGCGACTAGCGCACAGAGGAAGACTTTCCTTTAAGCGGCGTTCGCCGCTACTTAGACGATACGCCCTTATAAAAGGGCTTAGTAATAGAGAACTCTCTTACTCGGGGCCAAGATTCCACTTTGGTTTACCAGCTAGCACAAGCTAACGCCTTAACACAAGGCTCCCTTAATAAGGGGGTAGCTAAGGGAAGAACTCCCCTTACGCTACTACACTCACTGCGCGCGCGACCGGTCGAGCTCGTGCGTCCTGCAGTCTTTTGAGTGAAATGTAAACTGAATGTATATTTAATATGTAATTAGCCTAAATTAATTTAAACTAATGTAAACTATATGTAATACTAAGTAGAACTTACTAAATTCGTACCTAGCAAAAATGTAGTGTACACCACCTGTGTACTAACACGTGGCTGGCTGCCACGCCTCCACCAAGGGATCCTGTCCTGATTGGTTAAAATAACCAATAGGTCCAAACCTTTCGGACCGGTCAATACTGACCCCAACCGTAGTGTAATCACGTACACCACATACTAAATGTAACCAGAATGTAACCCTGTTACATCCTCCCCCATCAAGACTATTGCTTACGCAATAAATCAATTTTAGTTGGAGAACTCCAACTGCCAGAACCACTGGCTAAACATGAGCACCATTAGTGGTGCTGAGGATGGAAACTATTCCGATAATTCAGAAGTGGATGCCCTTGGGGATATCTACCCAAGGCTGACCACTCCGACAGCGCCGAACGGCGATGTCGGTCATCCAATCCATTCCCCACACGTGGGTAAAACGCGCTAACTCGTGCGCCACCTCTACCAACTACGGATGATGCATCCGGGTCGCCGAAGGCGACCATCACCAATGAACCGGACACGGTTCATGAAGCCTGACATGCCGTACCGGCACGGAAGGGACCTCGTGACCCTCAAAAGAAGGCTAAGAACGAGTTCAAGAGAGGTTTAGCCTCCTATACCCCTGGTCCAGTGGCTGTACTGCCGCGTGAAATTGCGCGCCGGAAACAACTCCGGGCCAAACTGCTAACGCCTAAGCAGTTCACTGTCGAGTCCTACCGAACGCGCCTCGGGAAACAGACACGCGGTTCCCTCGTAGAGATCCTCCGCGAGGTTTCCTACGTTCTCCTACGGGACGAAAGTGTCGAGGACGCAGAATGGGCTTTGTGCGCTTAGGCGGAAAGGGAGAAGCGCCTCCCCAACTTTGATGAGCTGTACAACAGCTTTTCCGAACCCGACGTTCGGTTAGAGAGGGCGTTACGCTTGGCATATGCCCAAGCCAAAGCGCAAGGGCAATTACCTGCCTTTTACTACGCACCCTGTTCTCGATGTGGTGCCGGAGAGCAATGTAAACTCTGCATCTGCCTCCGGTAAACTACCAGCTACTGGGAGTGAAGGGGCTTTTCCGCCCCTTTGGTCGTTGACTCTCAGCGGGAGAATCCCGCTCGAAAGCGTCAACTACATCACGGCAATGCTGCCGCAGGGTAGTCTCGGACTCCCAAGAACTATGGGAATGTGGATAACCTTTCCACTTCACCAGGTACTGAGTCTCACCCCGGTGGTGGCTTCGTGCCATCAGACGTTCCACATGGTAATGTGGAGTACCCTCCATATCGAGGACTGGAGGAGGAGGTCGCGCTATTGCGACGAAAGGTTCGCGAGCGATGTGATCGACACAGCCGTCGCATACAAGATGCCCAGGAGGGACTCCGCGACGAGGGGAGTGCGGATAAACGCATAGAGGGGCGGCTTGCCTCCCTCGAGTCTCTCTGCGCGGAGCTTCAGGGTCGTATTTTGACCCTGTCGGAGATGTTCCGACCTGTCTCGCCTTTCGGCTATCCGACTTCCCACCCTCCTCCAAGAGGAGCCCCGCCTCCGGGTTCTTGTATGGATTAAGCATACCCACATAAAAGGTTGGATGCGTACGCATCGCCTTCAGGATGTCCAAGGTATACGACAAGCCCTTTCGGGATAGTACCTTAAAAGACCCCACAAACCTGGGGCGCAGTTTATTCCGCAACACCTTGGAAACTGCATGTGTAGGAAGATTTTTAGCGTTTAATAAAACAATTTCTCCTACTTTGTACACCTTTTCGTACGCCGCCCCTTGCGGTCAGCCTGCTCCTTCTGCTTGTCTTGGCTTTCCGCCATGGCATCGCAGACGTGTCGTAAGACACTAAGGCGCGTCGATAAGAACTTATCGATGTGCTTTCGCACAGATACAGGGCTGACATCAGGTAATCCTCCCCCCTCAAACCCTGGGCCACACACTCGTGGCGTCAACGGAACCCTCGGATTCACTAACCCGTTCACTTAAGACGGGGTAAACCCCGTAGATGCATGAAACTAATTGTGAATAGAAAATTCGGCCATAGGAAGCATCTCACTCCAACTCTTTGGAGAATCCGGACATAAACTACGGAGAATATCCTCAACAACGCGATTAACGCGTTCCGTTTGACCGTCCGTCTGCGGATGATCCGCAGTGGACATGAGGAGCTTGGTGACCAGCACCCTAAACAACGCTCCCCAAAACTGTCCCGTAAAACGGGGATCCCGATCCGACACAACGGAATCGGGTAGACCATGCTTGTCGAAAGACACGGTCTAGGAACACTTTTGCTGTTCCTTGTCCATCAATGGACTCTGGCACCGCCTCCAGGTGAGCCATCTTGCTGAAACGGTCTACAAAGACCAATATGCCGGTGTTCCCGGCCTTATCCTTCGGAAAACCGAAGATAAAATCCATACTACTGGATTTTCAACACTCCGTTGGAACGGACAAGCTCGTCAAAGGCGCAGATGAACTTGCAGAGTGTTTAACCATCTGACACGTCTCACAGGTGCGAATATACGCACCGACCCACTTATACATGTTGGGACACCAATACAAAGAGCTTAAAGCGCTGTAGGTCTTATCCCGACCTGAATGACCCCCGGTAGGGGCGTCATGTGCCTCAAAGAGGACTCTATACTTTAGTTCCTCATCATGAGGAACAACCACCCGCGGAGTGTCCTCCGCGCTCGTGCTATAATATAGCAAACCTTCACAGTACATGTAACGGTGTAACCGAGCTCTAGCTAGACTTGACAGGGTAGGCTCAGACGAGCCAAGTCCCTTTCCACCCAACACGCTGATAAGCGCCGTACACTGTGGGGCTTTCTCATACGCTTGGCGTATGAGATCCACCACAGACGAGGTGATGAATGTCGCGTGAGCGAGCTCGTAATCGGGACGACGCAATAACGCGTCTGCAAGCACGTTCTGCTTGCCAGCTTTATTTTAACTTCAAAGTTGTACTCCGCAAAGAAAGAGAGCCAACGGGCCATCCGTTGCGAGAGATGAGGCAACTTTTTCGCTCTCCGTAAGGACGCGTGGTCAGTATAAACCACGAACGGCTTTGAGCCGAATACGTGAACCCTAAATTTGACAAGAGCATAATTCATTTCAAGTAGCTACTTGTCATGAACGGGATAATTCAGTTCCCCAGCTTTAAGCTGCCTCGACTCAAACGCAATCACGCGTACCCTTCCTGCATCATCTGCTTGTAACAAAGCACATCCGATTGCAAAATCGGAGGCGTCGCAGACGACACTAAATGGTTCCCAGAATCTGGGAGAGCAAGAACGGGAGCTTTCAACAAGCTACCCTTAACCGCTTCGAAAGCGTTTCGGTGTTTGGTTTACCAACACCAATCAACGTCCTTCTTAAGAAGGTCAGTTAATGGCTTTGCCATTTCAGCGTATTTCTCGCTGTAATTGTGGAGATAATTGGCTAATCCAAGCCACTTCCGTATATCTCCGAGATTTACAGGCGAAGGCCACTCCACAATGGCTTTCACCTTCGCGGGATCCGCCCGAACTCCATCGTTACCGATGAGGCATCCGAGGAAAGGAATTTACTCAGCACCAAAAATACATTTGGATGCGTTTGCATATAGTTTATGATTTCGCATACATTCGAGCACAGCTCGAAGGTGTATTAGGTACGTCTGAACATCAGATGAGTCTCCTTCAGCGCGACTATGAACGAATATATCGTCAAAGTACGTCTGAGCGTACTTCCTATGAGGGCGGAAGAGTTGAGTCACCAAGAGATTAAAAGTCGCTGGTGCATTTGAAAGCCCCTGTGGCATAACAAGCCACTCCCACAGCATGCCACTAGGCGTGCTAGCCGCTGTAAGAGGAATATCGGACGCTCGCATGAGCACCTGATAATACCCGTTCACCAGATCTAAGGTACTGTACACAATACAGCCCGCCATATTGTTCTGGAGGACATCCTTCCGAGGAATCGGAGTCTGCATGGGTACAGTAGCTGCATTAAGCTTGTTGTAAGCATGCACAATGCGCCACTTTCCGTTCGGTTTACGAACACAAAAAGTGGGGGATGAGTGGGGAGACTTGCTCTCCCGTACCATCCCTTCCTCTTCTTTCCCCTTTGTAGAATGCGTCGATGACGTCGCATTGTTCCTTGGGGACAGGCCACTGCCTAGTGACGCAGTATTTGGTTCCAGGAACCAAGTCAATCTAATGTCGGACTCCCAGATCCGATGGTAACCCCATCGGCGGGTTGTCACTAATGACATCTCCAAATTCCTTTAGTAAGGAATGGTAAGGGTCCTCAGATTCGCGAGGATCTTGAGACCGCTTCGGGAATTCAATTCCTGTTTGGTTTTCACCAAAACTGACTCGTCCACCGTGGATGAGGAGTTTAACTCCTCTTCCGGACGCAACACGACGATCTCATCGAGTTCACCTGCTTTTACAACAGTCTCAAACTAGTTGAAGGACATCTCCTCCAACGACAACAGTTCGCCTACCCCAGGCAACCGTTCCAGGCTTACGCCTTGCGTTACAAAACCTGTCACTCTATTCAGCATCCGATAGGACTGCTGACTACTGGCCTCGGGACTCTTTCCGTGACCCAGATGGGGGGGGGGTCAATTGCACCCATCTATTGGAAGCGCATCGCGCCTATCCACAGATGTCTTTACCTCTACCACCGGTGACCCGCCGGTCTCACCTAATACGGCGTGGTCGGAATCAATTCCGACGTGCGGAAGAGACGAACTACGTGTCTCTTCGCTTGTAATCGCCTCGCCCTTAACCACAGGGGTCTCTACCCTACCACTGGAGTCGCAACATTCTCGCCTAACATGGCGTGGTCGGGAACCCCGACCTGCAGAAGAGACAAACCTCGTGTCTCTTCTCTAGGAAGAGCCTCGCGCTTACCCTCGGAGGAATACACCTCTACCACTGGCGACTCACAGTCTCGCCTATAACGGCGTGGGGATTAACCGACGAATCCCCCTCGTCAAGGAACACTTCCTTGACCTCATTGGGACTGATCATCTCAGACATCCCAATCTCTGGCATCTCTCGCCAGAATCGCTTTTGCGATCGAGCAAAGTTGGGTTCATGACTCGCCAATTCTTCACCCGAACGCGGGTGCGTTGAGCCAATGGACTTAGACTTCCAGTCTATCCATGGCTCGTGACGTTCCAGCCACTTCATGCCCAGTTTGAGGTCATACCTCGAGTCCAAATCCAGGAATAGGCAACGTTCTAAGCTGTCGAAGTGTGCAAACTTCAGCTTAAGGTCAATCGAGACCTTGGGTACAGAAACCGGTACGCCCGTCGCTAGACGGACCGTGACAACGTCACGAGAACGTGCCTCTAGGGCCTCGGCATACAGCCGACTCTTCTCAACAAAAAGCCCGTCTGACATAATTGTCAGACGCTCCAGAGTTTATCAAGACTCTCCAAGGCTTATAAAAGCCTTTCACGTCCGCAAGGACTACCAGCAAACCTGGCTGGTACACCAACTCGGTGCTAGAAAGCACCGCTTCCCTCGGGGCTTTGTGCTTTCGTCCCCTACCCTGGGGCTTAACAGCACTGAGGGGTCCCCCAGTAGGGCGCCCCGCACCTACTGGTAGCCGTCGTTTCCCGACGGCTTAGGCAAGGGATTTTTCCCCACCCTCGGCCCCTTATGGCGAGTGAATCGCTGGGGGTTTCGCGGACATCTGTTCCGCTGATGATTCGCACTTCCACACAGGAAGCATCTTAGTGGCCCACGCCGCTGCAACATTGCAAGAAGCTCCACTTCGAAGCTCTGCGAGAAGGAGTCAGAGTGACTCTTAGCGGAAGGTTTCTCCTCCGCTTCGACCAGACTAAGGTCCATGGGTTCAGTACCCACCTTAGAGTAACGAAAGTTCCTTTCGGCGTTAAACGCCATGTTAAACGCCTCCTCCAGGGATTGGGGTCGGCATCGTAAGAGCTCCGAACGTGCTGGCCCTTCTTTCAGTCCTCCCATGAACACGGGAATGGACACATCGTCCGAATACGCTTTCGCGTACATCCCTGCCAACAGGGTCTTCAGTTCTTGGACGTATGTCTCCAAGTCCCTAGTGCCCTGACGGCACCTCAAAAACGCCAGATGATTCTGGAAACCCAGATCAGGCGTGGCGTACATGTCCATAAGCTTTTGCTTAAGGACTCCCCAGGTCGGGAACACGTTCGTGACTGAATCCGGACACGTAAACGCCCATGTACGGGCTCTGCCCGTAAGATGGGTTAATGCAAGTCCCACTCTCAAGCGATCCTAGTTCACATTCGCTGTGGCGAAGGCCGTTTCGACTTCGCGAATCCACACATAAAGGTTAGTTATCACCTTTTTCACCGGTGAATTCCTTTATCTTAAAGGATAACGGAGGGAGCACCCCCGTAGACGTAGGATAATTTCCGCGAAAACTCGCCTCATGGGCGATGTGGGCGTTCACCCTCTCACTCACGGTATTAAGACCTTGCTCCACTGGGAGGCGCATGCCATCCTGACCCAATATGGGTACCAGCCTATTAAAGGCTTCTTGTTGGACGGGGGTTAGCTGACCCCAACCGTCCTGGCCTATACTTTGCAGAGGATGCCGTATACCAACACAGGTATTGGATTGACTACAAGTGCTACCGGATGTAGCCGGTGCGGCTAGCGCACAGAGGGAAACTTTCCTTAAGCGGAGATACGCCGCTACTTAGCCGATACACCCTGATCTCAGGGCTTAGTATGAGATTGCTCTCTCACTCGTGGACAAGATTGCCTGAGTTTATTGTTAGCGTACGCCAACGTCTTAGCCTAAGGCTTCCCTTAGTAGGGAGTAGCTGGGGGAGGTGCTTCCCTGCTACGACACTCACTGCACGCTCGACCTTTCCGGGTCGTGCGTCTAGCAGGATATAGTGTATATTGTAAACTGATTTATTATTTAATATATAACTAGCCTAACTTAATAAACTAATGTAAACTATATGCAATACTAGGTAGTACTTACTTAATACGTACCAAGCCGAAAATGTAATGTACACCACCTGTGTACCAGCACGTGGCAGGTTGCCACGCCTTCACCAAGGGCTCCCGCCCTGATTGGCTAAAACAACTAATAGGTCCGAACCTTTCGGACCGGCCAATACTTGACCTTAACCGTTGTGTATTTACATACACCAACGTAATTCAATGTAACCCCGTTATAGAGATCAGATCGTTGGCCTTGGATCAATCCAAGGAGGAGTTACCATCCGTGATCTACTTCATGATCAGCTTGTCTAAAATGTGGAAATGGATGATCACGACGACCAGATCGATGAGGACCTGATCGATGGGTGGTAACAACATGATCTATGGTGACTTGATCGATGGGAGAATGGGATTATCATGGGGGTAACTACATGATCGATGGTGACTTGATAGATGGGAGAAATGGATGATAATTGGGTGGTAACGACATGATCAATCCCCACCCAACCGCTGTACGGATGGGACAAGGCTCAGGGGCGGCTGTGGAGAAGCGCATGGAAGGTTTTAAGTACAACTGTTGTGAAAATGAACGGGCCATCCGGATCAGAAGCGACGCCAGGTACGGGTAAACGATGGCAAGCGACAGATGGATGATATATCAGGTTGACTGGTTGATGGAGCATGTCAGGATGGGTAGAGTTGATTGATTGACATTAGGTAATTGGTTGATTTTAGGATATCAGCAATAACCAAGTACTCTTTTTTGTGTCCGATCTACACGATCTTCGCTTGGGACAGCGTGATAACTTCGCGCCTCTCTTTTATTGCACACTCACCATCACACGTCCCGGTCGGGAGCACGTAGTGCACTTTTTGGCCCACCGGCAGACGTAAAGTTCTTGATAACTCGCCCTCAACACCTCCCGCTGTGTCAGCGGCCCCTTTTTGCAAAAGTAACTGGGAGGGTGATCGAGCCTAGTGTTTTCACCTCTTCCCACATTGGTATACATCTATCCTCTAGAAGTTCGCCTGCTCTAAGTGCCCCTTGGGAACTCTAGGTGGATTTTTGTGAAATCCGTCGATCTGCAATTATAAAGTGCAGATCGACCCCCTTACTCTTAAGTTTAGGCTAGGAATACATAAAATATTTCCTTAGCGATCTAGGCTTAAGAGGCTCGACGAGAAAGTGGTGAAGATTTCCGCCGCGTGATCAAGTACCCCTTCGCTGATTACCACTAGATCTACAGCGTCGATCTGCGATCATCAATCTGCAATATAAGACCCGCAATCTCTCCAATTCGTACAAGATCGACGAGATCGAGCTGCGATCTGCGATCTGCAATCATCTGCGATCTCGTCAATTCGCACAAGATCAACTAGATGCGATCTGCGATCATCTCCGATCTCGTCAATCGAACAAGATCAACTAGATCGATCTGCTATGCTATCTGCAATCTGCGATCTGCGATCATCTCCAATCTCGTCAATTCGCACAAGATCAAATAGATCGATATGCGATCAATCATCTTCAATCTGCGATCTGGGACTCATCTGCAATCTCGTCAATCCGCACTAGATCAATAAATCTGCGTTCTGCGATAATCGATACGAAATCTCGCTAATTTTCACTAGATCAACTGGGTCGATCTACGATCTGCGATCATCGATCATCGACCATCGATCTGCGATCTTCTCCCCCCAGTTTTTCCCCGGGATCTCGAATCGGCGATTTTTTTGCACCTGATCTACACCTGTCGATCTGCTACGAATTCACGTCGATCTGCATCGAATTGCATTGATCTACGTCCCAGTCACCTGGAGAGCGAACCACGCCCAAACCGTCGTGTACACAAGGTGAGCAAGATATAGGCCTGTCCCAGGACAACCGGAGGACCCCTTCGTTATTCGGTAGTCCGGGCGCTGTGGGAACGACTGTCCAAGCCTAAAAATTTGGCCAGCCGCTCCACCACAGAGGACAGAGAAGCCAACACCGCGATGGACACTCGAGCATCCGCTCAGGTACTCACACCGACTTCTCGTCACCTCGTCCGCTCGGTGGAATATTTCATGGACCAAGACGTCAACCACTGGCTAGAGACGTCGCTCGTCGAGGAAAGCGAGGAGCACTCAGGGACGACAATGACGGCGCCTAGAGCGCAGCCGCAACACGACAGCTTCAAAGGCGGCAAGCAGCCGTACGAGGTATAGCAGGAACGTAAATTTAAGTAAGCGGCGCAGCGACTGGATAGCGGTCGAACGGATATCTTAGGTCGGATATCGTACCTTAATATACCTCACCTTCATCATCATTAAATTGATCAATCATGTGGTAGGACCTTGAGATATATAGGTTCATGTAGATCATATTAGTTGTTGGGCTGCACATTAAGTTCATGAATTTTAGGAATAAATAAACAGTCTAACATTTCCTCTCAAGTACGCAAGTTTGTGCGAATCTTCGCGCTATCGGTTCAGCTGATAGAGGGTTCCAAGGTTCCGTCCGATTGTTTTCATCATCAGGCAGTATTTTATTGGGTTCTAAGAAGTTCCCTTTACGGAAATATTGCAAAAACGTATATCGCTCAACTTGCCAGTGCTTGAAACATTTTTTTCTAATTTTGGAGGGGAGTACGTGAAGAAGTTTGTGGAATTTCACGTATCTTACGGTGGATTAGAGCACGGCTTTTGTCTCGGCTGACCTGACTGATCGATTTTTCGCGTTCAGTGTCCCCGATATATTTAATCAAGTATAGCACTGATATCTCCTGAAAAAATCAAAATAACGAGTGTATGTGGTCCACAGATGGGAAATTAGTGGTCAATTTGGGACCATATCGACGCCTATAGGTTTAAAAATAACTTCGATTCCGTTTACTGATCTGCAATTAACAGTGAACATGAAACGGCGTTTTACGGTTATGGAGACTAAGAGGCCGACGCCTCTTGGGTCTCCAAGCCATTCTATCGAATGTCAGTTATCTGGTATTAGTTGTTATGACAGATGAACAGTGCGGAAGTGGATATATTGAAAGGCGATAGCGCAAGAACAAGCCTATCGCTGGTTAGTTCAGCCGATGGATTTTTTGTTGATTTTCGAAGTAGCCATGTTTGGCTTTCGAGTTAAATGGCATGGTGGAAACGGATTGGCTGATATTACTTTTATGCATGGTGTTGGAAGATTTTAAGCCTATAGCGCTTAGTGATCTTGAGTTTTGTTTACTGGCTTAAAACGCTTTTAATTATATAATATGTATCACTTCTATTTTTAACAAATATACAACACGCCGACTGGAGTACTTCTGGTGGTGGCTATTAACAGACTATACCGTCCTCGCATTGACACGAAAGCAAGCGACCACACCTTCCTGTTCTAACATTTTTCAATTGTGATATTCTTGTAATTCGTTTCCGATAAAATCGTGGAATTCGAGACCTCAACATTTGTCGAACGCTACATGCTGTCAATCATACCCATCCGATCTTGTCATTTTTTCTCGTCGGACTACCAATTAGATATATCGAATCGATATCATCACCAGTTTGGCTTTAACTACATCGAACGCCAACACCAGATCGTCTCTTCACTAGATCAGCATATCGATCACCCACCCTCAGAAAAATCAGTTGTATCTAGCCTACACTCAACTCAAACTAGAAACAAGATTCACTTATTGTCTCTAGATCACATTGCACCTCTCCACCTTTCTGTCCCAATTCGTAGCTCTTGGATGCGACGGAAAAACAAATATGACCTCGCCTCAAGCTTTTTACGTGAATTCAGGGACGACCACTTGAATTCGGATATAATTTTCTCCAATTGAAAAGATCTACAGGACGCTATCGTGGCTCACTCCTACCAAGTACTACCATATGTGTAAAAAACTCGAGAAGAGGCCGATCGAGTACCTACATCGGTCAAATGTGATTTGACTAAAGTCTAACCTAACGCTCAGCAAATAGAAACTGCTCGTGATCAACTAGAACACTTTCCAAGTACTCCGGATGATAAGAAACCGGCAGATCAGCTCAGACTCAAGAGTGTGAATCGACTGAAGCAGACACTGAGAACACTACAACGTGCATAAATCGTGGACTTAAGTTGGCTGTGGGAGCAAGCCCGTACCGATCGAGATAGCCTGCACGATCCAGTCAAATCACCTGCAACCAGACCGGATCGTCTGGATCGATTCTGACAGCACCGTATGGAAACTCGAGAATGGCCAGTCTCGGATCAGATGAAGAACAGTACAGTCATGTTTTATTAGCAGAATCTATTCGACCATTTGGATCTGTGGGTCAAAATTTGGATCCGCGGAAGCTGATCGGAAACCAGCCTGATCTAGATCGGTCAAGCCGAAAATTTTCCGACTGCGCCATCGATGATGATCGTACATTCTGGCAAAGAATAGCTTGTGGAAAACGTGACGGACGTGGACATCCAACCAATCAATGTTTCCTTGCGTGCAAGACATGGGGAAACTACACAAAGTTTTTCCAAGGACACTTTCAGCATGATAAGCATAATGATATGTGCCGACTAAGCATGCCAGCATGCTTCCGTCGGAGGTCGAGAAGATGTTAAACTAGATACCACGCCAGGTTGGAATCTACGTTTACCATTTTTGCATATACCGTTAAAAATATCTATTAGGAATTCAAGATAACCGACAATACATGATAATTAAAAAAGCCCGATCCGAGTGGAGAATACACTAGATCAAAATTTATTATATAATTGGATATATTGTACAGTGAATTGCGTGGAAAGTGGAATTATCACTTCAAATTGTTTTCGCAGCCAGAACTCTGTAAAAAGGTCAAAAACGATAGGCCAGATTGCCGTTCGACTCTGGGGCGGAAATATTCATTATCGACTCCGCCTTTGCTCATAAGGTTGGATATCGCATTGACAGACTCAGAGGAGAGAATGTACCGGAGGTTAGAAGAGCGCTTATATAACTGACGACAGTAAGAACAAGAAAAATTAAAGTATCTTCCTTGAGAGAGATTGCGGTTCAAGATCGCACCTTGCCTGTACTACTTCAATGCTTGGGTTGTAAGCTGGCTGTTGAAGATGCCATTTTGGGCATTGACTTTATAGTACACTCTGGGATCCGTTTCAATCTCTCTGCAAGGAAGACCGACGCTTCCTGATCAGGTACAGATCCAGTTGGCTGGTCGGTATCGCGAGTATGAATGCAATACCCAGTACCCTACTAAGACTAAAACTGGACGCGATGATCCTAGTGGCTCGATGCCCTGATCTGATATCACTGTCGGAGCGGATAACTATGATAAACGCGTGGGTTTCGTCTTCCAAGAAGGGGTCGGCTGATCATTTGGATTATCTCTCGCATTTGCTGACTTGATCGACCCAGCAAACTCTCGATCAGTTTCATTTTAGGTACTTAGGCGGATTATTGCTCTATTCCGTCCCCGGGAAAGAGTTCTGTCGGTGTAAACACCTCATCTCGATTACGTACAGATCATACCTCATCAGATCAAGATCGTCAACATCAGTTACACCTCGCGAATGTAACCATTAAACCAGTGGATACATAAGGTGAGATTGAAGAAGAACAAGGTTATAATTATGTCCCGATCAAGATCCTTATCACGATCATGATATCTGATCGATCATGCCGATGATCTGATCAAGGCTTTGCCGAAGATGATGAACGGCGTACCCCCTCCCGGATAAAAAGTCTTCTGGACTCGATTTCCTAGAACTAACTTTCTAAATTTCGAAAAACAACTCCACCAAAAGATTATGGCTGCAAAAGGCATCAATACCAGTACCCAGTTCAAGTGGATATTGTGGTTTTCGGGTTTCCATGTATGGTATGGAGGGACCCATAGAAGAAGGATTTGACTCGGCATGCAGGACGCGCACTAATCCTTGGAAAATGATGAAAATAAAGGCTACAAGATTCGGCATCTCAAGGAGTAGTTACGGTTAAGGCACGTCACTGAGATCGAAACGCTGAGCAAGACAAAAGTGACAAGATTACCAAGGTATTGGGGATTGGTAGGTGACATTGAAAACGAGCTGGAGGCTCGAGAAAAGTCTCGCTCACATACAACCAGTGAAGTTTCCGTGGAGGTTAAAATAAATTTGATGGATCGCGGAAACTCGATAAGACGCGTAAAGATCAGAAGAACTTCTCAGTCAGCGCTTCGATTGGCGACAGACATCCTTGTTAGCCATTGTCGGAGTTTGGTTGAGTATGTAGAATGCATACTCAGCCGCCTCCGACCAAAAAATCAGCGGGACACCTGAATCAAAGATCATGCACCGGACCATATTGAAAATTGTTGAGGGTTGTCCGTACAATCCTCACTTCGGTTTGAGGAACTGGTTGGTACCGGTAATACTTGTTGTCCGGTATTTGGCCGGTAGCGAGATGGCCGTCGCGGGCATTTTGATTGGGCGAAAATCGCAGTGGTTTCGACCAATGAAAGACAATAATTGTTTGTCCGGTATTTTACCAGTTCGGCGCGAGATGGTGTTCGCGAGACGGCCGTCGCGAGCATCTTTCATTGGACGAAACCGCAATGGAATTAAAGTCGGTTATACGCATGGAATTATGATTAAAGTTTAGGACTAAAAGCTTTACTTATAATAAATAATACACTTTTCTTTCTTTCTTTCTTCTGAATTGTCCCCCCTTCCCATCTCCCGTGTCGCAACAATACGCTCAATATTTTAACAAAAATGGTCCAGTTCATCCTGTTCGCAATCGCTGATTTCGTCCTGTGTACTTGTGCGCTCGCATTCCTATGCACTTGGTGAGTACTTGCACGAGTATTTCCACTATAGAATGATAGCTACAGAGGAAGAAACGTAATGTCAACAATAGAACGCAAACAACTTATATTATACACATTAATTCCAGTCGGCCCAGTACGTGACTTGACGAGAAACCAAAACTTAATCCACAATCCACGAGAAACTGCACGGAAACTTTCACACGCGAGCGCGGCGTACTTGAGTCCAGAGTAATCACTTGAGCGAATTAAATCAAAATCCAGAAGTGATTTTATTAGTGTTAAGTTATATACTTAAACTAATAATATGCATATATGTAGTTCACTAGGTTTTTACCAAAAAGTCCTAAAACAAAAACGTTTCAGGCGACGCCGGGAGCTGCACGAATTGCGCGCATTTCCAACACTCCTTCTTGACCTTCCGGTGAAAGCGCCTAGTCCATTTTGACCGCCGTTAATCTAAGTCTCTCCTGCATCCGCTTCAACTTCTCTGTACCCAATCCTTTCTTCGGTACGTCTGCCAACATCGTATCTGTAGGCTCGTAAACCGGAGTGATCAATCCATCGTCAGCCTTTGAAATCAAAAACTTCACGCGTATATCAATGTGTTTTTTCCTTGAACTTTTTCCATCTCCAGCGATCACTTTTATCGCCGCTTGATTGTCGCATCTTAACACCATAGGAACTTTCACATCAATTCCAACTTCCTTCGTCATCTCCATGAATCCAATCAGATCACATTCCAAAACTGAGGCAGCGTAAAGCTCCGCCTCCATTGTCGAGAGCGACACACACGACTGTCGCTTGCAAATCCAGTGAACCAGACTTACATCCGTCATAACAATTCCTCCACTCGTTGATTTCCGGTCGTCTTTCGACCCGCCAAAATCAGCATTCGAGTAGCCTGAGATTTTCACTTCACTGCTCTCTTGCGTTTTCCAGTCCGGATTGACTTCCATCCGAAATTTTAATCCGCTAGTTCCTTTTAGTAACCGCAGGATGAGTTTAGCAGTTTTCCAGTCGAATTTCGTTGGCCCGTGCGCCCTGCGCGTGGCCTTGTGGACTGCGAAAGCAATGTCCGGCCCGCAACACCGCGCGATCCACAACAAACTTCCAGTCAACGACTAAAATTATTTCACCGACCGTCCATCATCCTGAACCCTAGTCTTCAGTAACTCTTGATTCTTCAGCGCTTCATTTTCTACTCGTCTCCAATTGGGGTCTTCACAGCGTTTGAATTATCCATGCCATATTTTTACAATAAATCCATAATCATTACTTCTTGATCTAGTAGATATCCTTCATCTCCATCGTAGCTCACACGGATTCCCAAGAATTTTGAAACGTAGCCGAGATTTTTGATCTCCAAATCATTCAAATCATCGAAAAAACTTTTGATGCAACCCTCATCGGTTGCTGTAACGAGAAAATCATCCACATACACGCCTAAGACCACGGTATCGCCTACAATCCTCTTGATGTAAAGGAATCCATCGGTGAAACTTTGTATGTAGCCAGATTCAATCAACTTCGAGTTCAGTAAGAGATTCCACTCTCTTCTATCTTGTTACAAGCCCTAGAGTGGATTTTTTTTAACTTTCTACGACTTGTTTTACACTTCCAGTCTCCAATTCTTCCGGTTTACCTTGTTCAATCTTCATTACACTTGGAATATACAGGAAAATGTCATGTTCATCCTCCAGCGCTTTAACGTAAGCGTTAGGGATGTCTCCATGTAGTACTTGCACTCTACACTTGCGTGATAACGTCAAAATAAAGCGTACAGTGGTCAATTCCATGACCGCTGCAAATATGAACTGGTAATAAACCGAAACGATGGTCGTTTCCGCAGGCGACCAATCTGGATTTATAACGTTCCAACGCACCATTCGCATCGGTATTTACTTCGTAAACCCACTTCGTGTGAAGTGGTTTTACATCAGCAGGCCTCTTGATAACGTCCCAAACTTTAGTTGCTTCTAGTGCTTGAATTTCTTCGTCGATCGCTTGGACCCACTTGTCTGCATCCTTCCGGCCAATTGCCTCGCGGTAACTCTTCGGGTCAGATTCGGAAATTAAATTAACTTCACCCTGTTGATCAACTTGGCCATCATCTTGAGTCTTCTCATCTTCTTGATACTTCGTTTTGGCATGATGCCGCGTAAGGTGACGCTCCCTCGTCCGGCGCGGCTTCTTTCCCTTTTTTGATACTTTCGAGGACCCTTGATCTTGTCTTTCATTAATTTCTCCGTCTTTTTCTCCGTCCAACACATCTTCAATACATTCAGGCACTCGAACTGCTCCTTCTGACGCTTGGCTTACTTCTTGAGCTTCTTTTTCTTCGTCTTCAGTCAGCATGTTCTTGAGCTGTCGGTTCTGCACCTGTCAGCTTCTCCACATTTTTAACGTGCTGTGTAACTGTCACTTTTTGCTCCTTCTTTAGGTAGACCTTGAAACGCTTGGTTTCTTGACTTCTACCAATTATTATGCCAACTAGAGCGCGATGCGCGAGCTTGTTCGTCCCGGGATTCCGGTAGACGGTGCACGGCGATCCAAACGTTACAATCTCACCGAGGTTCGGCTTGGTTCCGGTTAAAACTTTAGCGGAGACATCCGCTTTGGATTCGCGCTCTTCGACTTCTTGCCCTGTGCGCATGTAACGCAATGACGGCGCATGTAGTCGGTAATGCGAATCCCATAGTGGGGATCTTTCGAAAGTGACACAATTGTGTCAAAATAAAGATGTCGCATCTGAGAGTGGAAGTGCATAAAAGTTCCACTCTGGACATCCTTGTTAGCCGCGTAATCAGCGTCGTTCGCTGCGGACACAGACATAACCATTTCTTTATAGGCTTTTTTGGCCCTATCCACCGTTCCTTGAACAGTCAACACGTTGCTATCCATGTCCACATGGACGATTCCAACACCAGAATCACGCTTAACTTGCGTTCTAACTCCATTCTGATGTGGTGAAGTGGAAGCTATATTTACATTATAAAAGATGGACTATGGTATTTATCAATGCTTGGTATATTTTATCTCGCCAAACTCTACATACTAGCACGATGACGTTTGTTACGCTGGTGATTCCTTCAAACACTGAATATTGGTGACAAAGATTGTGTCATGACTTCAATAGGTGAACAATTCGAACACTTAGTGTAACACGATGTTAGTAGTGTAAACCTTCTGTATTCTAGAAAGATGCTTCAATTCATTACTAGTGCCAAGTGATTCCTCCCACATTTTACAATGTTTCGACACAGTTGCTTTAGCTATAGCATCATGGCAGTGACGCTAAACGCTAAGTTGAGCGTCTTCAGCTTCATAACTGTCTAATTCGAGGTCCAACAACTAGGTGCACTAAGGAACATCAAATAACCAAGTTACCAGAATGTGAAGAAGAACTGTCAGCATTGCATAAGGGAGTCAAGACATAGGCGCAACTTACCAGCACAACGGCGGATTCGTTCGTGGCAGCAAAGCCAACG